>CM069160.1:19659142-19661642 GCA_035221665.1 Okamejei kenojei | reverse complement strand
ACACAGCGGCTTCCCCGACTCCACACAGCGCCTCCCAACTCCACACAGCGGCTTCCCCAACTCCACATAGCGGCTTCCCCCGACTCCACATAGCGGCTTTCCCCCCCCAACTCCACACAGCGGCTTCCCCCGACTCCACATAGCGGCTTTCCCAACTCCACACAGCGGCTTCCCCAACTCCACACAGCGGCTTCCCCAACTCCACATAGCGGCTTCCCCCGACTCCACACAGCGGCTTTCCCAACTCCACACAGCGGCTTCCCCCAACTCCACACAGCGGCTTTCCCCAACTCCACACAGCGGCTTCCCCAACTCCACACAGCGGCTTTCCCCGACTCCACACAGCGGCTTTTCCCCCGACTCCACACAGCGGCTTTCCCCCAACTCCACATAGCGGCTTCCCCGACTCCACAAAGCGGCTTCCCCCGACTCCACACAGCGGCTTCCCCAACTCCACACAGCGGCTTTCCCCCGACTCCACACAGCGGCTTCCCCAACTCCACACAGCGGCTTCCCCAACTCCACACAGCGGCTTCCCCCCGACTCCACACAGCGGCTTTCCCCGACTCCACATAGCGGCTTTCCCCGACTCCACACAGCGGCTTCCCCCGACTCCACACAGCGGCTTCCCCCCAACTCCACACAGCGGCTTCCCCTGACTCCACACAGCGGCTTCCCCCGACTCCACTCAGCAGCTTGCTCGGCTCTACTCACTGGCTACCCCGACTCCACACAGCGGCTTCCCCTGACTCCACACAGCGGCTTCCCCCGACTCCACACAGCGGCTTCCCCCGACTCCACACAGCGACTTCCCCAACTACACACGGCTTATGGACTCAGCCCCGCCTCCGGGACTTTATTCTCCTCGCCCCGGTGATTGACAGCGGGTGCCGGAAGGAGCTTTACCTTCATGGTGACTGACAGGCGAGAAGACCAATCTGCTGGTCTCATGATTTATTAAACCTTCATAACTTTTGCAATATTCCACCGATCGGAACAAAACTTGGTGCACTTGGAGCAGAGGAGAACGGTGGCGAATAAAATCCTAGCGTTTTTGCGCAAATTTAAAAATAAAATGGAAGTGGCCAAGATGAGAGTTTTAGAGATAGATAGATAGATAGATAGATAGATAGACAGATAGACAGATAGACAGATAGACAGATAGACAGATAGACAGATAGACAGATAGACAGATAGACAGATAGACAGATAGACAGATAGATAGACAGATAGATAGACAGATAGATAGACAGATAGATAGATAGACAGATAGATAGATAGATAGATAGATAGACAGATAGACAGATAGATAGACAGATAGACATAGACTGCTCTTTTATTATTCAATTAAAATAAAATAATTATTTAAAAAATAAAATAAAAAAAAGACAGACAGACAGACAGATAGACAGGCAAAATGCAGGCACCTGGACTAGTGTGGATGGGCATGTTGGCCGGTTTGAATATGCTGGGCCAAAGGGCGTGTTTCCACACTGTAAGACTCTATGACTAAACGTTACTCACTTTATCCTGTATCTGTTCACTGTGGGCGGCTCGATTGTAATCATATATAGACTTTACACTGACTGATTAGCATGCCATAAAAAGCTTTTCACGTGTACCTTGGTACACATGACAATAAACTAAATGAAACAAGAAAAGATTCGAAGAGCTTTGTTCCCACAGCTTGCACAGGCAAAGTTGTCTCTGGCCATTGGATTGTGGAGTGTGTTACTGTTTAGTTTAGAGATACAGCATGGAAACAGGCCCTTCGGCCCACCGAGTCCATGCCGACCAACGATCTCCCCTACACTAGTTCTATCCGACACACTAGGGACAATTTACACAGGGCCATAAACCTATAAACCTGCTCGTCTTCACAGTGGGAGGAAACCAGAGCACCCGGCGAAAACCCACGCAGTCACAGGAAGAACTGGGTGGTCTGGGCGGCACGTTGGCGTAACGGTAGAGCAACGGTCTTACAGCGCCAGGAACCCGGGTTCCATCCTGACTACGGGTGCTGTCTGTACGGAGTTTGTGGGTTTTCTTCCGGGATCTTCCGTTTCCTCCCACACTCCAAAGACGTGCAGGTTCGTAGGTTAACTGCCGTTGTATAAATGTTAATTGTCCCCAGTGTGTGTGGGACGGTGTTAGTGTGCGGGGAGCGCTGGTCGGCGCGGACTCGGTGGGCCAAAGGGCCTGTTTCCGCGCCGTATATCTCCAAACTAAACGTAGAAACGTAGATAGACGCCTGTCTATCTAAACTAATGCCCCTGTCTCACTGTGCGAGTTGACCCACGAGGTACCCCGAGTGATAGACTCGTGGCTGCGCACGAGACTGCAAGTGTATGATCAAGTGTGTGGCCGAGTTCCCACGGGTATGTAATTGCTGCGATGTTGCAAGTTCCTCTCCCGAGTTAGCAAGTTCCTCTCCCGAGTTAGCAAGTTCCTCTCCCGTTACTCTTGAGCCAACCGTGAATGAAGGTATGGTTTAATAAAG
>CM069160.1:19651642-19654142 GCA_035221665.1 Okamejei kenojei | reverse complement strand
GCCCCAATGCAGAACAAGGTTGCCCACCCCTGGTCTAAGCTATAGGGAGAGGTTATACAGGATTGGACTCTATTCCTTGGAGCACAGGAAGATGAGGAGTGATCTTACAGAGGGGTAGAAAATCCTGAGAGGAATAGATTGGTTAGACGCACAATGTCTCTTGCCCAGAGTAGGGGAATCGAGAACCAGAGTTTACAGATTTAAAGTGAGGGGAGAAAGATTTAATAGGAACCTGAAGGGGAACATTTTCACCCAAAGGGTGGTGGGTGTATGGAATGAGCAGCTGGAGGAGGTAGTTGAGGCAGGTACTACTGCAATGTTTAAGAAACATTTGAACAGGTACATGGATATGACAGGTTTGGAGAGATATGGGCCAAACGCAGGCAAGTGGGACTAGTATAGATGGGACCTGTTGGCTGGTATGGCCAGGTTGGGCCGAAGGGCCTGTTTCCACGTTGTAAGACTCCATGATTCTCTGTGACTATTCAACGAGTGTCAAAGTGGCGGTAAATACACTGCCCGCCCACTGATCCCGACCTTCCCTCATACCCGAACGATCCCAGGCACAAAAGAATGAGATGACGGGGGTAGCTCGCGAAAATAAAGCTGACGTTTTCTCGAAGGTGAAGTGTGTGGAATAAGGTCGCACAGCGATGGAAACAAAATGCTGGAGTAACTCAGCGGGTCAGGCAGCATCTCTGGAGAAAGGGACCGGGTGACATTTCGGCTCGAGACCCTTCTTCAGACTGAGAGTCAGGGGAGAGGGGGAGACAGAGATAAGGAGGAGTAAATAAAAGGACATTTATTGTCACACACACCAATTGGTGCAGTGAAATGTGAGTTACCATGCAGCACACCAATAAGATGAGCACAACACTATAGAATTTAACATAAAACATAAAACATCCCCCACAGTGGAATCAACGTTTCCCACTGTGAGGGGAGGCAACAAAGCTCAGTCCTCTTCCTCTTGTTCACTCGTGGTCGGGGCCTATTGAGGCCTCCACAGTCGCCGCAACTGCAGCCTGATGTCTCAGGCCCTCTCGCCAGGAAGATGGAACTCCGGCGTCGGAAGAACGCTCTCGGCGGCCTGGGGTTACGAATCCGCCTCTTCCCGCCGGAGACGCGGCTCCCGAAGTCCATAGGCCAAGCTGGGCGGAGCTTCGACATAGGCGATCTTTGGCCAAAGATCCCAGGCTCCGCGATGTTAAAGTCAGCGCCCGCGGCCGGAAGCTCCGCAGACCACAGGTCCACGATGTTAAAGTCGGCAGTCTCCAACACGGCGACCCCAGTGAGGCATCGTCCGCGCCGCGATGGTACTTCAGTGCTGCTGAAGCTCTGGCCGGTCTCTGGCAGGAAAGGCCGCGCCAATCCAGATGGTAGGCCGCAAGGAGGGGGCGAAGATGCGGCTCGGAGGAAAGCCCCATCCTCGACCAGGTAGTGACTGAGAAAAACAGTTTCCCCCCCCCCCACCCCCCCCACATAAAAAGACGAAAAGACCTACAAAACAAAACTTTTAGACAGACCAAAAATGTTTTAAAGGATAAAAGGACGAACAGCTGCAGGCGCGGCTGCCTCACTCAATGGCGCCAACACTCAGTAAGGTGTGAAAACGAGACAAACGGGATGATGTCAAGTAAAATATAGAATGCATCTGCAGTTCCTTCCTACAAATTTCACTGAGTCTATGCGGACGCATTGGCCAAGGGCCCGTTTCCACGCTGTATCTCTACACTAAACTAAACGAGGCTGGCTTTCTTCAATTGCCTCAAAGGTCTATAAAAACCTAGCCAGCCTTGTTGTTCTGATATCCTCACCTGTCTCTGCTCGAAATAACTTTGTAGCTGTCAACAACAGAGAGAAAACACATTCTCTGAATGTTACATACACGAAAATCACTGTTTCACTATAGAAAGATGGCAAGCACTGGAGTAACTCAGCAGGCCAGGCAGCATCTCTGGAGAACATGGATCTTTGCACTATTATTCTTTGTTTGTTTTTTGTGTGTGTGTGTGCGTGTGTGTGTGTGTGCGTGTGTGTGTGTGTGCGTGTGTGTGTGTGTGTGTGTGTGTGCGTGTGTGTGTGTGTGTGTGCGCGTGTGTGTGTGTGTGTGTGTGTGTGTGTACGTGTGTGTGTGTATATGTATACAGTATATGTGTGTGTATATGTATACAGTATATGTGTGTGTGTATGTATGTGTGCGTATATATACAGTATATGTGTGTGTGTGTGAGAGTGTGTGTATATATACAGTATATGTGTGTCTATACAGTGTATATGTGTGTGGGTTTTGATGTGTGTGTGTGTATATATACAGTATATGTGTGTGTATATACAATATATGTGTGTGTGTATATATACAATATATGTGTGTGTGTGTGTGTGTGTGTGTGTGTGTGTGTGTGTGTGTGTGTGAAGGAACTGCAGATGCTGGTTTAAACCGAAGATCAACATAAAATCCTGGAGTAATGCAGCGGGACAGGCGGCATCTCTGGAGAGA
>CM069160.1:19504142-19646642 GCA_035221665.1 Okamejei kenojei | reverse complement strand
CCGAGACCAGCAATCCCCGCGCATTAACACTAACCTACACACACTAGGGACAATTTACATTTATACCACGCCAATTAACCTACAAACCTGTACGTCTTTGGAGTGTGGGAGGAAACCGACGATCTCGGAGAAAACCCACGCGGTCACGGGGAGAAGGTACAAACTCCGTGCAGACAGCGCCCGTAGTCGGGTTCTACCCCGGGTCTCTGGCGCTGCATTCGCTGTAAGGCAGCAACTCTACCGCTGCGCCACCCGTGACCGCCCGATAGAACGGCCTAATTCTACTCCAATCACTTGTGATCCTGCACACATTAGGGACAATTTATACATTTACCAAACCAATCAACCTACAAACCTGGACGTCTTTGGAGTGTGGGAGAAAACCGAAGATCTCGGAGATAACCCACGTGAGAAAGTACAAACTCCGTACAGACAACACCTGTAGCCAGGATGGAACCCGGGTCCCTGGCGCTACTAGGCAGCAACTCTACCGCTGCGCCATTGTGCCGTCCCGTGTGGTGAGCAGACCAACACAGGGAACTTAGTCAGAGGGTCCACATCAGTGAATGGATAAATCCAAAGGAACAGTCATGTCCTCCAATTAAAAATAAGTCTCTCTGCCTCTCTCTCTCTCTGCCCTCCCTCTATTTGCCCTCCCTCTCTCTCTGCCCCCCCCTCTCTCTCTCTGCCCTCTCTCTCTCTCTCTGCCCCCTCTCTCTCTCTGCCCCCCTACGTGTTGGGGGCTATGTATGAGTGGATAGGGTGATGGGGATGGGGTAAAAGGAGCAAATTAATAATATTAATATAATATCAAGGGGGTGGTTAGTGTGTGTTGGGGGGGTGGTTAGTGTGTGTGTGTGTGACGCCGCATTTATTGTTTTAAATAAGCGCTCTGGGTGTGTTTGGCAGGAAAATTAGCCATTCGTTTCCAATCTG
Source organism: Okamejei kenojei (assembly GCA_035221665.1). Taxonomy (NCBI): domain Eukaryota; kingdom Metazoa; phylum Chordata; class Chondrichthyes; order Rajiformes; family Rajidae; genus Okamejei; species Okamejei kenojei. Next base: position 19,645,706 of record CM069160.1, on the reverse strand, counting down.
GCTAGGAAAAGCTTGAGGTCACGCTGCAGAAATAATTTAGTCACAGAGTACGGGAGGAGGTGGCGGCACGGTGGCGCAGCGATAGAGTCGCTACCTCACAGCGCCAGAGACCTGCGTTCCATTCTGACTACGGGTGCTGTCTGTACGGAGTTTGTACGTTCTCCCCGTGGCCGCGTGGGTGTTCTCCAGGTGCTCCGGGGTTTCCTCCCACACTCCAAAGACGTGCAGGTTTGCAGGTTAATTGGCATATGTAAAAATTGTAAATTGTCCCCAGTGTGTGTAGGATAGTGTTAGTGTACGGGGTGATCGCTCATTGGTCACACTGCTTTTTAGGATAGAGGGAAGGGAAAATGCAGGAAAAATTACCTTCCTCTTTAATTGCCAACTTTCCTGTTAAAAAAAACATTGTCAATGATATTGTCAATGATATGAACATTAACTTCTCTAACTTCATAACCCTTGCTTTCCCTTTCTCTCCATTCCTCACCATAAACTGTGGGAAGAAATGGGCGCATCCTTTAGAGAGTGCCTTTGGGAAGGGAGATGAGAAGGAATTTCTTTAGTCAGAGGGCGGTGAATCTGTGGAATTGATTGCCACAGATTGCCAAGTCAGTGGATATTTTTGAGGCAGAGATAGATTCTTGAGTACGGGTGTCAGGGGTTATGGGGCAAAGGCAGGAGAATGGGGTTGAGAGGGAAAGATAGATCAGCCATGATTGAATGACAGAGTAGACAATAGACAATAGGTGCAGGAGCAGGCCATTCGGCCCTTCAAGCCAGCACCACCGCTCAATGTGATCATGGCTGATCATACCCAATCAGTACCCCGTTCCTGCCTTCTCCCCATATCCCCTGACTCCGCTATCTTTAAGAGCCCTGTCTAGCTCTCTCTTGAAAGCATCCAGAGAACCGCCCTCTGAGGCAGAGAATTCCACAGACTCACAACTCTCTGTGTGAAGAAGTGTTTCCTCGTCTCTGGAGTAGACACGATGGCCCGAAAATAAAATTGGGATTTTATGCCCCTCTGTGCCGCCCTGTTTTTAAGGGTTTTTGTTTGAGCTCGGTAGAATAATCTAATGCGATCCTGCAGTGTGGTATGTAAACCAAGTCTTCGGGGGGGAAATTGCTTTTAAATCAATGGGGGGGGGGGGGGGGGGAACGGGACACACACAATGAGGCCTGATATCTAGGGCAGGGGTCGGCAACCTACGGCCCAGGGGCCGGATGCGGCCCGTAACCTGAAATCATCCGGCCAGCAGGCGGATTTTTTTCAATTCGTTTTCGCGCCATGGGAACTGCAGCCAATCCCGGGGCAGGCCAGCCGACCTGGGAACTGCAGCTAGTCCCAGGGCACGCAGCAGACCTGGGCGTTACAGCCAGTCCCATGGCAGGCCAGCCGACCTGGGAACTACAGCTAGTCCCGGTCTGCTAGAGTCTAGGTGCTGGCGGCCTCCAACTGGAATCGACCTTGAGGGCTCCCGTCACAGAGCCTGTGGACTTTACAGTAAGTAAGTAGGATTACTGGCCAAGTATTCACATACAAGGAATTTGCCTTGGTGCTCCGTCCACAAGTAACAACATGACATGCAGTGACAGTTACGAATGACTCAGAAAACACTAAACATTAATAAAAATAAAACATTAATAATAAAACACCATTGATCAAGCATGTGAACCAACAAAATACCAGATCAAAGGGTGTCTGGTTTTTGGCTGTTGAGTAGAGCAACTACTCGTGGATAAAAACTGTTTTTATGTCTGGCTGTGGCAGCTTTGACAGTCCGGAGTCGCCTTCCAGAGGGAAGTGATTCCAAGAGTTTGTGGCCAGGGTGAGAGGAGTCAGAGATGATCTTGTCTGCTCACCATCGCTTGCTCGCTGATATCGGAGGCTGTGGTGGCGTTGCCGCTGCGAGCCAACTTTGTTTTTGCTGCAACATGGGGGGGGGGGGGGGGACAGCCCCCCCAGGATTTCCGCCCATGGGCCACCGAATGGTCTAATTCTGCTCCTAGAACTGATGAACTTATGAACAACGAACAGCCAGTGAAAAAGCCACGCAGTCACAGTGAAAACTGTGTGTTGGTAGCATATTGTCCTCTGGGTGAGTCTGGCTGTAGAGATAGGCACGTGTGTAAGAAAGAACTGCAGATGCTGGCTTACACCAAAGAAAGACACAAAATGCTGGAGTAACTCAGCGGGACAGGCAGCATCTCTGGAGAGAAGGAATGGGCGGTGTTTCAGGTCTTCAGTCTGAAGAAGGGTCTCGACCCACAACGTCACCCATTCCCTTCTCTCCAGAGATGCTGCCTGCCCCGCTGACTTACTCCAGCTTTTTGTGTCTGTCTTCTGGTTGTAAAGTTGTTGAGAAGACGTGAAAGGCGCCTGAGAAATGCAAGTATGTGGTGCATGAAGTGAAATCTCCACATCCCACCTGACAGTGTATCAATCTTCAAAGCATCTGCAAGACACAATAGAAATAAAGGCATCTGAAAGCAACGTTGTGTAGGCTTTGAGCTTCACATTGAGTATCGTTTGGGCGATTGTAACCTCTCAGCCGCTCCGACAGATGTACCATGGAAAGCATTTTATCGGGATGCATCGCGGCACGGTTTGGGAACAGCTCCATCCAAGAACGCAAGAAATTGCAGCGAATTGTGGACGCAGCCCAGACCATCACACAAACCAACCTCCCTTCCGTTGATTCCATTTACACCTCACGCTGCCTCGGCAAGGCCAGCAGCCCAATCAAGGACCAGTCTCATCCCGGTCACTCCCTCTTCTCCCATCTCCCATCAGGCAAGAGGTACAGAAGTGTGAAAACGCACACCTCCAGATTCAGGGACAGTTTCTTCCCAGCTGTTATCAGACAACTGAATCATCCTACCACAACCAGAGAGCAGTCCTGACTACCATCCACCTCATTGGTGAACCTTGATCGGACTTTGCTGGTATTACCTTGCACTAAACGTTATTCCCTTCTCATGTATCTGTACACTGTGAATGGATCGATTGCAATCATGTATTGTCTTTCCGCTGACTGGATAGCACGCAACAAAAGCTTTTCACTGGACCTCGATACACGGGACAATAAACTGAACTGAATCTTTCCCTCTCTGCAAAGGACAGCACGGTGGTGCAGTGGTAGAATTGTCTTTGGATTGACAAGGACTGGACAAGCTAGATGCAGGAAAAATGTTCCCAATTTTGGGCGAGTCCAGAACCAGGGGGTCACAGCCTTAGAATAAAGGGGAGGTCATTTGAGACTGAGGTGAGAAAAAACTTTTTCTCCCAGAGGGTTGTGAATTTGTGGAATTCCCTGCCACAGAGGGCAGTGGAGGCCAAGTCACTGGATGGATTTAAGAGAGAGTTAGATAGAGCTCTAGGGGCTAGTGGAGTCAAGGGATATTGGTAGAAGGCAGGCACGGGTTATTGATAGAGGACGATCAGCCATGATCACAATGAATGGCGGTGCTGGCTCGAAGGGCTGAATGGCCTCCTCCTGCCCCTATTTTCTACGTTTCTATATTTCTAAGTCTTTGAATATTCTGTTTTTTCTTTACTCACCTGCCTTTTCGTGAAATTTATCTACAGCTGAAGGACACAATTAATTGTAATTAATTTAAAATATTGATAAAACAATGCTGAGGATATTATATATGCAATGTTAGAGTAATGCATCAACTAAAGTCACTATTTACATCCAGATATAAACTATTCACACAATTGGCTTCAAGGGTGGCACGGTGGCGCAGCGGTAGAGTTGCTGCCTTGCAGCACCAGAGACCCAGGTTCCATCCTGATTACGGGTGCTGCCTGTACGGAGTTTGCACGTTCCCCCCGTGACCGCCGCGGGTTTTCTCCGAGATCTTCGGCTTCCACCCACACTCCAAAGGCGCACAGGTTTGCAGGTTAATCGGCTTGGAATAGATGTAAAATTGTCCCTCGAGTGTGTAGGATCGTGTTAGTGTGCGGGGATCGCTGGTCGGCGCGGACTTGGTGGGCCGAAGGGCCTGTTTCCGCGCTGTATCTCTAAGCCAAACTAAAACTAAGCCCTGGTGATGGGATGCTTTCTTTTGGATGCGATATTAATTTAAGGTCCTCGAGAAGAACGGAGGGTGGCAAATGTTCTGCCCCTATTCGAGAAGGGCTTCAGGGAAAAGGCTGGGAACTATAGGCCAGCGAGCCTAACATCTGTAGTCGCAAAGTTACTAGAGAGTATTTTGAGGGATAGGATATACATGTATTTCGATGGACAAGGGCAGATTAGGGAGAGTCTGCATGGTTTTGTTTGTGGAAGTTCGTGTCTCAGAAATCTGAGTTCTTTGAAGATGGGACCAAAAAGGCTGATGTGGGCAGAGCTGTAGATGTTGTGTATGTTTACTTCAGCAAAATATTCGACAAGATTCCGCACGGTAGGCTGCTCTGGAGAGTTAGATTGCGAGGAATCCTTAGATAGCTGAATTGATGGAAAATTGGCTCCATGGAAGGAAGCAGAGGGTGATGGTGGAAGGTTGCTTCTCGGACTGGAGGCCTGTGGTACTGGAGACCTGGAGATTGGAGGACAAGTGGTGGGCCTCAGGATTCGTTGCTGGGCCCGTTACCGTTTGTCATCTACATCAATGATTTGGATGAGAACGTACATGGCAAGACCAGCAAGTTTCCAGATGACACATAAGTGGGTGGTATTGCAGATAGTGAAGATGGTTGTCAGAAATTGCAGCAGGGATCTTGATCAGTTGGCCAGGTGGGCTGAGGAATGGTTGATGAAATTCAATGCAGAGAAATGTGAGGTGTTGCATTTTGGCATTGAGTATAGAAGTTGGGAGGTCATGTTACAGTTATATAAGACGTTGGTTGGGCCACATTTGGAATATTGTGTTCAGTTTTGGTCACCATATTGTAGGAAAGATGTTATCAAGCTGGAAAGGGTGAAGAGAAGATTTACAAGGAGGTTGCCAGGACTTGAGATCCTGAGCCATAGGGAGAAGTTGAGCAGGCGGGGACTTTATTCCTTGGAGCACAGGAGGGGTGATCTGATATGAGGTGGATAAAATTGTGAGAGGAACAGATTGGGTAGATACACAGAGTCCTTTGCCCAGAGTAGGGGAATCGAGAACCAGAAGGACATGGGATTAAGGTGAGGGGAAAAAGATTTATTAGGAACTTGAGGGGCAATTATTTTTACACATTAGGTGATGGGTATATGGAATGAGGTAGTTGAGGCAGATACTGTAACAGCATTTAAACAAGATTTTCAGGTCGGGTCAGGGGGAGTTGCCTCCGCCATGTAATCCCGTGCTACCTGCTCCATGGTTTGCCAGGTGAGGAGGGGGCTGTGGACCCCCAGCAGGGCCAAATACAAGACCTGTTAAAGGGCGGATGAGCTCCTAGCGAGCCAACGGCCATCCACCCTTCAGTAGAGGTTGCGATCACTGTCACACGTAGCTTTGTAAGGAATGATGATAAACCACACACACACACACACCAATATCCTATACTTCCAGCGGCGGAAGTCGTCAGGAACTGGAGGACAGAGATGTGTGGTGCGTCCGTCACCGTTCCCGTCGGAAACCAGCGCCACTGCGTCGCTGATGTTTTCAACGATGATGATGATGATAAACAAGATTTGGACGGGTAGGAAAGGTTTAGAGGGTTATAGACCAAACATGGACAAATGCGACGAGCTTTAATGGGGCAACGTAGATAGCCTGGACGAGTTGGGATGAAGGGTCTCTTTCCGTGTTGTGTGACTCGGTGATCCCATCTGCGTTTTGTCTCAGTACGCTGAGCCATTTCATAAACTTTGAAAGCCAGCTTTTGCGATGACTAATTCTTACCAAAAATCTCGCTGAGTGTTTTCAAATCTAAAAATAAAAGAAGCAGAAATGATACATTAAGGCCATTCACACAAGGACCTTTGCAACTTTCTGGATGTAACAAGTCCAAATTCAACCTTCAGCGTTAAAATTGAAGTAATCGATGTTACGTCAATGGAACATTTTTAACAAATAATTTCCATCCAATTCCCTTGTGCACAGCTACATACGTATGCACTTAGTACGGCACAGATCAAGTAAGATAATGAACGCGGTCATTATTTTCGGGTTATTTTCAGTGCTTCTGAAATATTTTCATATGGTCATAAGGGATAAGAGTAGAATTAGGCCATTCGGCCCGTCAAGTCTACTCCGCCATTCAGTCCTGACTGATCTATCTCTCCCTCCAAACCCCATTGTCCTGCCTTCTCCCCATAACCTCTGACGCCCGTACTATTCAAAAATCTAAATATCTATCTCTGCCTTAAAAATATCCACCGACTTGGCCTCCACTGCCTTCCGTGGCAGAGAATTCCACAGATCCATCACCTTCTGACTAATTTTCTCCGAAATCTGCTCCTTTGGCCTCCAAAGAATCTCCTTCACTCTTATGGGGGTGTGAGTAAGACTGGTCTTTTCTCGATGGGTGAAGAATTTGACATGGACACAAAGTGCCGGAGTAACTCAGCGACTCTGGAGAGAATGGAGAGGTGATGTTTCAGGAAGGGCCCTTCTTCAGACTGACCATGATGGTCGGCATGGACTCGGTGGGCCGAAGGGCCTGTTTCCGCGCTGTATCCCTGACACTAAGACCATAAGGCAACTTACCCACAGTAAATCTTCAAGGGTTAGTGCTGATTGAAGATTACAATAGTCTCTTGACAGCGTAATGAAATCTCTGAATGGCCAGTAATAGAATAATTTAAAACCATCATTTTCTGTCTTTTAATGAATTCTGAACTCACACGACCATTCTATAATTGAAGCTTGAGTGGAAGTTATTCAACATATAATGACGGGTGGCACAGTGGCGCAGCGGTAGAGTTGCTGCCTCACAGCGCCGGAGACCCGGGTTCCATCCAGACTACAGTGCTGTCTGTATGGAATTTGTTCGTTCCCCCCGTGACCTGCGTGGGTTTTTTCCCGGGATATCGTTATCCCTATCACACTCCAAAGACGTTCAAGTTTGTAGGTTACTTGTCTTGGTGAAATTGTAAATTGTCCCCAGTGTGTGTGGGATAGTGTGAGTGTGAGGGGTGATCGCTGGTCAGCGCAGACTCGCTGGGCCAAAGGACCTGTTTCCACGCTGTATCTCTAAACCAAGCTGATATAACGTCAGTATTTGAGTCCTACACAAAGTCTTACTCTTACCTATCTTCATCTGACTCTTCATCTTCATTCTTAATTCTTCATCTGTCTTCCTTTGATCCTTAATGTCTTTATCTTGGTTTCCCTTCAATGGGTCGATTCAGCTCAAAGCATATCATGAGCATGTCTTTTTGTCTCTTTGGTTATTTTCAGTTTGTTTAAAAAGTTTGTGTTACTGTTTGCTGATTTGTTTTATTTGGGGTGGGGGGTGGGCGGGGAAACTTTTTTTTTCAATCTCTTACCTTGCCGGAGATGCGATTGTTTTCTGGATCGTATCTCTGGTCGCTCTGCGGCCTAGCATCATGGAGCTGACGGCCTTGCTCGGGACTGAGTTTGAGCCACACCGTGGGGCCGTGGACTACCATCGGAGCCTGCGATCCCTTGCCTGTGATCGACGCTCCAACCGCGGCCTGCGGATTTCACCACCGAGGAGCTCGCAGTCTCAGGTAGAGACCGATGTCGGGAAGCTCCAAAGTCACAGACAGTTCGACCAGCCCAGACCCGGGGTCAAATCTGAGATTTGAAAGCTGAGATTTAGCTGAGCTGAGCTGAGCTGAGGGCCCAGCCGCTGGCTACAGGAGCCAAGATCGGAAGGCCAACGGAAGGCTCGAGGCCCCCGACTACGGGAGAACAAGGAAGGGAAGAGATTGAACTTTGTTTCGCCTTCCATCACAGTAAGGAATGTGGAGGAGGCACTGTGGTGTATGTTCATGTTAAAATGTGTTTTGTGTGTTCTGCTGCTATTTATTGGTACGATTGTATGGCAAATCAAATTCCTCGTATGTTGCAAAACATACTTGGCTGATAAAGTATGATTATGATTATGACTGTCTTAAACTGTTATCATACCAGCCCCATTAATCCCTTCCATTAACCCCTTAAATCCTCGCTCTGCCTGTTTTCTGATTCCTTCAGGCCCTTTACTTACGTAAATCATGCAAGGCCTTCGATTCTGAAACAGAGAAAAAAGATGGCCACCGTTGTGAGCATGAAACAGAGACGCGTAATTCAGCTTGGTTCACGGGTACCGAGGCCCAGCCAACATCTCGAGAGGACATGGATCGCAGACGTTTCGTGGTGGGACCCTTCCTCACACTGATTCAGTCTAGTGTTATTAAACCGGAAAGGCTGCAGAGAATTTTTTTTTTTTTTAAATATTGTTATTTATTAGAGGTAAATACATCAGTGTACATCCCGTATATATTGTTACAATCATTGTACCCCTTAAATTTAAGGCTTTTAGAGAAAAGGAATAGAACCAGAGAAAGTGAAAAGAGTTGTGAAAGTGAAAAGCGTGCCAAAGGAGGAAAAAAAGAGCCCTTGGTCAAAGTTAGAGAAAGGAGATTAAGAGATAGACCCTAGAAAAGAGAAGAAAAAAAGAGAGAGAGAAGAGAAAAGGAAAAGCCAGTTACTATATTATAAACATCACGCAAAAGGAATTTTCCAACTCGATTGTTTTTCATCCCCCTCTGCAGAGAAAATTAACGAGGGTGTTGCCAGGACCCGAGAGCCTGAGCCAGGGGTGGGGAACCTTTTCACGTTGGAATGCCGCATTAGGTTAGCTGTGATCTAATAGGGCCGCATCCAAGAAGCCTCAACTTGATATACAAATGTACATTCTTTTGCAAAAATCTAACTACTATGTACTAATTTCAAGAAAATGAAAAATAAATTGTTAATTTTAATGACTTTGTTGTGACTGTTTTTTGTAGGAAAGCATTTGAATATTTGGTTGGAACATGCGGTTTCAGCTGATCTTCTAGATGGGTATCTGTCATTCAGCTAATCTTCTAGATCCGTCATTTGTGACCTTAAGGGTGTATTGATTAAAATAAAAGGATTTGTTCTACAAAATTTGGATTCATTCATAAGGCCGCACTTAATGGCCTAGAAGGCCGCATGTGGCCTTAAGGCCTAAGGTTCCCCACCCATGGACTGAGCTATAGGGTGAGGTTGAGCAGGCCGGGACTTTATTCCTTGGAGCACAGGAAGATGAGGGGTGATCTCTACACATGAGAGGTGTATAAAAATCATGAGAGGAATAGATCGGGTAAACGCACAGAGTCTTTTGCCCAGAGTAGGGGAATCGAGGACCAGAGGATGTAGGTTTAAGGTGAAAGGTTCCCAAACTGGGGTAAAAAAAAAATTTGCCCACCCAGGGGGAAATTTGTTTCTGGATTCGTTAAAAACAGTATTTTAAAATGTAGTGTGGTCTAGGACCAGAGATCAGCCTCAGAATAAAAGCATGTTATTCTCAGAAGGAGGTGAGGAGGAATTTCTTCAGTCAGAGGGTGGCAAATCTGTGGAACTCATTGCCACAGATGGCTGTGGAGGCCAAATCGATGGACATTTTTAAGGCAGGGATAGATAGATTCTTGATTGGTGCGGGTGTCAGGGGTTACGGGGAGAAGGCAGGAGAATGGGGTTGGGAGGGAGAGATAGATCAGCGAATGGCCTAATTCTGCTCCAGTAACTTATGAACTTATGAAGCAAGGTTCCTTACCGTTTGCGTGGTCCATCGTTTTCAAAATCGCATGGAAAACGCTGCTGGTGCCTTCTCTCATGAGGCTGGGAGATGTCAATGTGCCGGTTAATAAATTAAGCCTTGGCTCTGGAATAAATCAGGAACAATCGCCAATCAGTGCTGCATGGACATGGAATAAAGAGTAACTTTCTTTAGTACCACTCACAGTAAGAAATTAACGGAGGGGCTCCCCGCTGCAAAATTAGTTCCATTGAAAGCAATTCGCATAAACATACGCGGCAAGTGAGATATTGCGGGCAGCATCATTTCAACAAGTAGGAAGGATTATGTCCGTAAGCAGAACGATTCCCATCTCACACACTGCGATTATCACTTCTTGCTATTGAGGGAGTGCAGCGTATGTTTACAAGGTCAATTCCCGGGATGGCGGGACTGTCATATGCTGAGAGAATGGGCTTGTATACGCTGGAATTTAGAAGGATGAGAGGATATCTTATTGAAACACATAAGATTATTAAGGGTCTGGACACGCTAGAGGCGGGAAACATGTTCCCGATGATGGGGGAGTCCAGAACCAGGGGCCACAGTTTAAGAATAAGGGGTAAGCCATTTAGAACGGAGACGAGGAAACACTTCTTCACACAGAGAGTTGTAAGTCTGTGGAATTCTCTGCCACAGAGGGCGGTGGAGGCAGGTTCTCTGGATACTTTCATGAGAGAGCAAGATAGGGCTCTTAAAGATAGCGGGGTCAGGGGATATGGGGAGAAGGCAGGAACAGGGTACTGATTGGGGATGATTAGACATATAAGATTATTAAGAGTTTGGACACGCTAGAGGCAGGAAACATGATCACATTGAATGGCGTTGCTGGCTCGAAGGGCCGAATGGCCTACTGCTGCAACCCCCCCCCACCCCCCACGCTCGTTGAGTGAATAGAACCCAACGGGTCCCCCTTGGTCTGGTTTTCTATTAAAAATACGTGGAGAAGGCTGGAGAATGGAGGGAAGGGTAGAACAGCCATGATTGAATGGCGGGGTAGATTCGATGGGCCAAATGGCTTAATTCTGTTGCTGGAACTTATATAAACATAAACCATATAACCATATAACAATTACAGCACGGAAACAGGCCCTCTCGGCCCTTCCAGTCCGTGCCGACCATTTGTTTTCCCCTAGTCCCATCTACCTGCACTCAGACCATACCCCTCCATTCCCTTCACGTCCATATACCTATCCACTTTACTCTTAAATGCTAAAATCGATCCTGCCTCCACCACTTCTGCTGGAAGCTGATTTAAAGAAGTTCCCCCCTCACGTTACCTCAAAACCTCTGTCCTTAATTTTCATGTCAGAATCTTCCTACCCTCAATGGGAAAAACGTATCCACGTCAACTCTGTCTATCCCTTTCATCATTTTAGACCTCAATCAAGTACCCCCTTACCTTCTGCACTCCAAAGAATAAAGACCTAACTTGTTCATCCTTTCTCTGTAACATAGTTGCTGGAAACCCTGGCAAACATTCTAGTAAATCTCCTCTGTACTCTCTCTATTTTGTTGACATCCTTCCTATAACTAGGCGACCAAAATTGTACACCATACTCCAGAATTGGTCTTACCAATGCCTTGTACAATTTTAACATTACTTCCCTACTCCTATATTGCATGCTCTGATTTATAAAGGCCAGCACACCCAAAGGCTTTCTTTACCACCCTATCTACAGCGATTCCACCTTCAGGGAACTATGCACAGTTATTCTAGATCCCTCTGTTCCACTGCATTCCTCAATTCCCTACCAATTACCATGTACCCTATTTTTGATTTGTCCAACCAAGATGTAGCACTTCACACTTATCAGCATTAAACTCCATCTGCCATCTTTCAGCCCACTTTTCCAAATGGCCCAAATCTCTCTGTAGATTTTGAAAATCTACTTAATTATTCACAACACCACCTATCTTAGTATCATCTGCATACTTACTTATCCAATTTTCCACCCCATCATCCAGATCATTGATGTACATGACAAACAACAGTGGACCCAACACAGATCCCTGAGGCACCCCACTGGTCACCGGCTTCCAACCTGACAAACAGCCATCCACCATTACTCTCTGACATCTCCCATTCAGCCACTGTTGAATCCATCTTGCTACTCCGCCATTAACACCCAAAGATTGAACCTTCTTAACCAACCTTCCATTCAATTGTCAAAGGCCTTACTAAAATCCATATAGACAACATCCACTGCTTTACCCTCATCAATTTCCCTAGTTACCGCTTCAAAAATTCAAGAAGGTTTGTAACAGACCTTCCAGGCACAAATCCATGTTGACTGTTCCTGATCAGACCCTGTTTATCCAGATGCTTATATATATTATCTCTAAGTATCCTTTCCATTAATTTGCCCACCACTGACGTCAAACTAATAGGTCTATAATTGCTAGGTTTATTCTTTGAACCCTTTTTAAACAATGGAACAACATGCGCAGTACGCCAATCCTCCGGCACTGTTCCCGTTTCTAATGACATTTGAAATATTTCTGTCATAGCTCCTGCTATTTCTACACTAACTTCCCTCAATGTCCTAGGGAATATCCTGTCAGGACCTGGAGACTTATCCACTTTTATATTCTGTACTCTTACAATTTCCCCTTTAAATGTCCTCCATTTCTCTTCTACATCCTTCCCATGAAACAAAGTGTCCCAATTCACTCCTTTAAAATCCTTACGCATTCCCTCAAAGTTAGCCTTTCTCCAATCAAAAATCTCTACCCTAGGTCCAGTTCTGACTCTCTCCATAATTATATTGAAACTAATGGTATTGTGATCACTGGTCCCGAAGTGCTCACCAAATACCTCCGTCACCTGACCTGCCTCATTTCCTAACAGGAGGTCCAGCACTGCCCCTTCTCTGGTCGATACCTCTATGTACTGCTGCAAATAACTATCCTGCACACATTTTACAAACTCCAAACCATCCAGCCCATATACAGAATGTGTTTCCAGTCTATTTTTGGAAAATTGAAATCTCACAATCACTACCTTGTGCTTACTACTAATAATCTGCTATCTCCTTACATATTTGCTCTTCCAATTCTCGCTCCCCATTTGGCGGTCTATAATACACCCCTAAAAGTGTTGCTACACCGTTCCCACTTCTCAGTTCCACCCAAATAGCCTCCCTAGACGAGCCCTCTAATCTATCCTGCCAAAGCACTGCTGTAATATCTTCTCTGACAAGCAATGCAACACCTCCCCCTCTGGTCCCTCCAATTCTATCACACCTGAAGCAACGAAATCCTGGAATATTTAGTTTCCAATCACAGCCCTCCTGCAACCATGTTTCACTGATTGCCACAACATCATATTTCCAGGTGTCAATCCAGGCTCTAAGTTCATCCACCTTACTTACAATGCTCCTAGCATTAAAATATACACATTTTAGAAACCCACCATCCCTTATTTTCGGTCTATTTCGGTCTATAAACTAAATGGCTTACCCTTTATTCGCATAAAAATACGCGGAAGTGAGATATTGCGGGCAGCATCATTTGAACAAGTAGGAAGGATAATGTCCTAGGCAGAACGATTCCCATCTCATACACTGAAATTATAATTTCTTACTATTGAGGGAGTGCAGCGTATGTTTATAAGGTTAATTCCCGGGATGGCGGGACTGTCATATGCTGATAGAATGGAGCGGCTGGGCTTGTACACTATGGAATTTAGAAGGATGAGAGGGGATCTTATTGAAACATATGAGATTATTAAGGGTTTGAACACGCTAGAGGCAGGAAACATGTTCCCGATGTTGGGGGAGTCCAGTACCAGGGTCACAGTTTAAGATTAAAAGGGGTAAGCCATTTAGAGGGCCAGGTTAACCCACAAACCCGCATGTCTTTCGGATGTGGGATGAAACCGGAGCACCCGGAGGAAACCCACCCGGTCACAGGGAAAACATGCAGACTCCTCGTGTGTGGGAAGGAACTGCAGATGCTGGTTTAAACCGGAAGCTGACACAAAATGCTGGAGTAACTCAGCGGGACAGGCAGCATCTCTGGAGAGGAGTGGGTGACCTTTCTCAGGCAGTTAGTATTTACTTGCTCAGGCAGTTAGTATTTACCTTAGATTGCAGCATCAGCGGTCTCTTTAGTTTAGAGATACAGCGTGGAAACAGGCCCTTCGGCCCACCGAGTCCGCGCCGACCAGCGTTCCCCCGTTCACACAAGTGCTGCAATAACTCAGTGGAACAGGCAGTATCTCCAGAGAAGAATCCAGGATATGCGACCTTTCGGGTCGGGACCCTTCCTCGGACTTATCAAATCTATCCATTTGATTATCCATATAGGAAGTTACCTAGCCATTTACTCCAGAGATGCGGCACGGACTGGAAGGGCCGAGAGGGCCTGTTTCCGTGCTGTAATTGTTATATGGTTATATTAGATGGGACTAGGGGAAAACAAATGGTCAGCACGGACTGGAAGGGCCGAGAGGGCCTGTTTCCGTGCTGTAATTGTTATATGGTTATATTAGATGGGACTAGGGGAAAACAAATGGTCGGCACGGACTGGAAGGGCCGAGAGGGCCTGTTTCCGTGCTGTAATTGTTATATGGTTATATGGTTATATGGTTATATGCTGCCCGGCCTGCTGAGTTACTCCAGCACTTTGTGATTATCCTTGGTGTAAATCAGCATCTGCAGTTATTTTTTATAACCGCTTCACACAAGTTCTATGTTATCCCACTTTCTCATCCATTCCCTACAGACTGGGAGATAATTACAGATGCCATTTAACCCATGTCTTTGGGGACTGGGGATGGAGTGGGGAAATCGGAACACCCGGAGAATCGGGGAATCGGAGCACCGAGTTGGAGAAAACCCACCAGGTCACAAGGAGAACATGCAAACTCCACAAACACGGCAGCACCCGAGGTCAGGTTCGAACTCAAACGCGTTGGGATGTGGGAGGAAACCAGAGCATCCGTAAGAAACCTAGGGAGTTACAGGGAAAGGGGTACAAACTCCACACACAGACAGCGTCCGAGGTCAGGATCGAACCCGGGTCTCTGCGGCCGCCGGTGCTAACTGGTGCTAATCTCCTTTGATGCTAATGGATTGGATGAGAACGACAGAGAAACCTGTTGTTTTTCCATTTCCTCTGAGTATTTTAGTTTAGAGATACGAGCGGAAACAGGCCCATCGGCCCACCGAGTCTGCACCGACTAGCGATCGGTCATACACTGACCGACTGCTTATAATCCACAGAAGCCAAAGGGCCTGCAACGATGCACGTCTTTGGAGTGCGTGCGGGAAACCGGAGCACCCGGAGAAAACCCACGCACAAACTAGAAGCCACTTACGTGTACCCAAGCGCAACTTCTATTCATGTGGGACGAAACCGGAGCACCCGGAGGAAACCCACGCGGTTTATAACAGGAGAACGGGCAAACAGCGGCCGGAGTCAGGGTCGAACCCGGGTGTCTGGCGCTGTGGGCGGCAGGGTCGAAACGACCGCCGTTGAGCCTGGCTTCAACGTGAAGCCCTGGCGCCTGGGGAAACCACGCTGACAGTGGGGATGGGATTGAATCCCCCTTGCCCGGCGATTCTCCCCACTCACCAGCACCGGGAACACTGTTGGCTTGGTCCAGCTTGTTCGGGGTCCCATGTAGGGCTCGGCCCTGGCTTTCGCTTGCGAGGTCCTCAGTCGTTTCCATCGCCGCTTGCATGTCAGTTCCGGCCTCTGCAATAAATCAAAAACAACCGATTTCATCAAGTCAGTGATACACGGACGAAGCGTAAAGAGCAAACTTCTTTAGTAACACTCAACATTGGGAAATTAACGGGGTGAAGATACACCAGCCACCCTTAGTGCAAAGAAAAAAATTACCCCTCAGGTTCCTAAATCATACCCTTAAACCCATGTCCTCTGGTTCTCGATTTCCCAACTCTCGGTAAAAGACCCGATCTATTCCTCTCACTATTTTGTACACCTCTCTCAGATCGCCCCTCATCCTCCTGTGCTCCAAGGAATAAAGTCCCAGCCTTCTCCCTGTAGCTCAGGCCTTCGAGTCCTGGCAGCATCCTCGTAATACGTCTCCGAACCCTTTCTCAGCACTCTACACTTACAGTATCCTCCATGGCCAGAGTGAGGACCACCGTAAATTGGAGCAGCAGCACCTCATATTTGGCTGGGGCAGTTTACACCCCAGCGGTATGAACATTGACGTCTCCAATTTCAAGTAGTCCCTGCTTTCTCCTCCCCTTCTCAGCCCTCCATCAGCCTACTGGCTCCACCTCTTCCCCCCCCCCACCCTCACATCAGTCTGAAGAGGGGGTTCGACCCAAAACGTTGCCCATTTCCTTCGCTCCTGGGATTGATTCTTGATTGGTGTCGGGGGTTATGGGGAGAAGGCAGGAGAATGGGGTTGAGAGGAAAAGATAGATCAGCCATGATTGAATGGCGGAGTGGACTTGAAGGGGCCGAATGGCCTAATTCTGCTCCAAGAACTGATGAACTTATTAAATAACATTCAACATTGTAAGGGAGACAAACATGCTGGAGAAACTCAGCGGGTGAGGCAGCATCTATGGAGCGAGGAATAGGTGACGTTTCAGGTCGAGACCCTTCTTCAGGTAATTCTTCTTGCAACCTCAGCATTGGAAAGTAAGGGGCTCTCCCATTGTAAAATATTTTATATTTAAGGCATATATATGCACAAATGTCGTTGAGTGAAACATTGAGACCAACATCAACTCAATAGATACAAGGAACTGCAGATGCTGGTTTACAAAGAAAAACGACACAAAGTACTGAAGTAACTGGATCAGGCAGCATCTCTGGGGAACGTTGATAGGTGATATTTCGGGTCGGGACCCTTCTTCAGACTGGGGCCCTCCTTCGTGTTCTCCAGAGATGCTGCCTGACTTGCTGAATTACTCCAGGCACTTGTGACCTTTTCTTCATAAACCAACATCTGCAGTTCCTTGTTTCTCGGTGAAGGTTGGGTCTGTTATTGCCACCTGTACCGAGGTACAGTGAAAGGCTTAGTTTTGCAGGCTCGTCAAACAGTTCGGATAGTCCGACAGGATACATAAATACAATCAAGGCAAACTCAGTTACAATCGATAGAGCAAGGGGGAAGATACAGTCTGAAGAAGAGTGCCGACCTGAAACGTTGTTCTTGAGAAACTGCAGATGCCAGTTTGCAAAAGAAAAAGGCACAAAGTGCTGGAGTAACTCAGCGGGTCAGGCAGCACCTCTGGATGGAGAACGTGGATAGGTGACGTTTCAGGTTCAGTCTGATTATCGCGTCTTGACCCAAAACATCACCTTATCTGCTTTCTCCAGAGATGCTGCCTGTCCCGCTGAGTTACTCCAGCACTTTGCGTCTATCTCCGGTATAAAGCAGCATCTGCAGTTCCTTTCTGCACTCTATCATTTGCCAGGCTTTTGTCTCACCCCCACCTCTTTCTTCCCCCCTTCTACAATCAGTCTGACACAAAACATCGCCTGTCTATTTCCCTCCACAGATGCTGCCTGACCCGTTGAGTTCCTCCGGCACTTTGTGCTTTGCTCAAGATTCCAGCATCTGCAGTTTCTTATATCTGCACTGGACCATTAATTTACTGACCTGCGTGGAAAGGATCTGCAGATGCTGGTTTACACCAAAGGTAGACACAGAGTGCTGGAGTAACTCAGCGGGTCAGGCAGCAACTCTGGAGAACATGGAATGGTGATCTTTCGGGTCGGGACCCTTTTTCAGACTGATGTAAGAGTGGGTGGAGGGGGGGGGGGTGGAGGGGGAGCTGGAAGAGAGGTGAGAGAAAGATAACTTCATATGGATGGTTTAGCTTAGTTTAGAGATACAGCGTGGAAACAGGCCCTTCGGCCCACCGAGTCCGTGCCGACCAGCGATCCCCGCACACTAACACTATCCTACAAACACTAGGGACAATGTACTATTTTACCAAGCCAATTAACCTGCAAACCTGAACGTCATTGGTGTGTGGGAGGACACACACGCACACACGCACACACGCACACACGCACACACGCACACACGCCCACACGCCCACACGCCCACACACCCACACACCCACACACACACACACACACACACACACACACACACACACACACACACACACACACACACACACACACACACACACCCACACACACACCACCGGAGGTGGGGATCGAACCTGGATGGCTGAAGGTACGAGGCAGCTGCTCTAGTCTGTGACAGCCCCAATTAGATTAGATTAGATTCCTTTATTGTCATTCAGACCTTTCGGTCTGAACAAAATTTTGTTACCTTGCAGTCATAACATGTAATAAATTAAAACAAAACACATAAATTAAAACAATAAACACATATTTAACATCCACCACAGTGAGTTCACCAGGCACCTCCTCACTGTGGTGGAAGGCAAAAGTCTTAAAGTCTTTGTCTTTTTCCCCTACTTGTTCCCTCTCTGTACTGAGGCGATCCAGGCCTTCGATGTCATCGTCCACTAGGCCCGCGGCCGAGCCTCCGAAGCCAGGCCGTCACCGCCGCCGTTGCCGGCAATTTAGCGCTAGTTACCCAGTAGAGTTAATGGATTGGATAGGAATTACACGTAAACCTAAGATAGACACAAACAGCTGGAGTAACTTGTCGGGCCAGGCAGCATCTCCGACGTTCGGGTCAAGACCCTTCTTCAGACTGAGAGTCGGGGGAAGGGAAACGAGAGATATAGACGGAGATGTAGAGATATAGAACAAATGAATGAAAGGAATGCAGAGGAGTAACGATGATAAAAGAAACAGGTCCTCGCACGCTGAGTTACGCCAGCTTTTTGTGTCTATCTTTGGTTTGAACCAGCATCTGCAGTCCCTTCTTACACATAAACCTGCCTATTTTCGGTTGGGAGAGGATCGGACGCCTTGACCCTGGAATTAATACCAAGTGCAAATTAATTGGCACCACACACCAAAAGTGACAGAAGGGTAGTTGAGGCGCCATGTGGCCCTTGTGGCTAAAGGATCAATGGCACGGGATACTCAGCCACCAACTCCTGCACCTAAATTTTTCTATGGGAGAGTCATGGAGTGGAAACAGGCCCTTCCACCCAACCTGCCCACACTGGCCAACATGCCCCATCTGCACTAGTCCCTACCAGCCTGCGTTTGGCCCATATCTCTCAGCTTCCTACCCATTACAACAACAAAAATGCTCCATTCACAAACCATATGCAACCATCATTGATCCACATCTACAGGAATCAGAAAGTGTCTGGAGTCGACCAACCTTTGGAAAATGTCCTCTTGGTTTAATGTGTCATTCGTGGAAGATGATTATATATTTAAAACAGTTTATACACTGTTGCAACTGTTAGCAACACGAGCAGCAGAACGTAAACATATCTGACCGGGTGCATTCCGATCTAAAAAAATGCTATTTCAGCAGACTGTTTGATTCAATTTAACTTTTTTCTTCTTTTTTTAACTTCTTTCTAAGTGTTTGCGCTTAGCATTTTCCGAAGTTGGTCTGGAAAAGGGTCCCAACGCGAAACGTCACCTTTTCGACTTTAGAGGTACGTACAGCATGAAACAGGCCCTTCGGCCCACTGAGTCCACGCCGACCAGCGATCACCAGTGTGTGTAGCTACACTCACCTAAAACAATTTTACAACTCACATCTGCCAGCCGCCTGTGTGTTATTTCAACCTTTTTGTTATTTTTAGTGTGTCTAAAATGTATGTTTTAATGTTTCTCGGTATGTTTATATGTGGGAGGTTGGGGGGGTGGGGGGGATAGGGGGGAACCGTTTTCAGTCACTTACCTCGACGGAGATGTGATCTTTCTCCGTGTCACATCTCCGCCTCTCCCCTGCGGCCTAACAACTGTATTGGTACGGCCTTTCCTGGAGTTTCAGGCCGCAAGTGCGGCCTGGACTTTAACATCGTGGAGCGGGCGATCCTTTGCTGAGGATCGCTGTGGAAGTGCTCCGACCGCGGTGCTTGGGGACTTTAACACCGTGAAT
The DNA here is from genome assembly GCA_035221665.1 of Okamejei kenojei. Lineage (NCBI taxonomy): Eukaryota > Metazoa > Chordata > Chondrichthyes > Rajiformes > Rajidae > Okamejei > Okamejei kenojei. The sequence continues at coordinate 19,626,009 of CM069160.1, read as the reverse complement.
CCGCGGTCTCCGGTAAGAAAGGGCCGACTCGGGAGCTCCGTGCCGCGGAGGCTTTCCGTTCCGTCCGACGCCGGAGTCTCCATTGTCCCGACGACAGGGCTTGAACATCGGGCCGTCGGCAACGGCAGTGCTGAGGTTTCAAAGGCCACGACTACCCCGGGTGAACAAAGCAGGAAGATGACTGAACTTTATTGCCTTCCATCACAGTGAGGAATGTTGATTCCACTGTGGTGGATGTTTCTGTTAAAATTATTGTGTATTGCTTCCTTTTTTCACTTGTATGGCTGCATGGTAACTCAAATATTACTGTACCTTAATTGGTGCATGTGACAATAAATGTGAACACGAACTTGGTTATTTTTAATTGTGAATCTTTGGAGAGTGGGAGGAAACCGGAGCACCCGGAGAAAACCCACCTGGTCACAGGGAGAATGGACAAACTCTGTACAGACAGCACCTGTAGTCAGGATTGAACCTGGGTCTCTGGAGCTGTGAGGCAGTAACTCGACCGCCATGTCACCCTGTGTTTCCATGTTCTCCAGAGATGGTGCATGATCGACTGATTTATTCACGTTCATGAGTTATAGGAGTAGAATTAGGCCATATGGCCCACAGAGTCTACTCTGCCATTCAACCATGGCTGATCTCTGCCTCCTCATCCCATTCTCCTGCCTTCTCCCCATAACGCTTGACATCCGTTCTAATCAAGAATTTGTCTATCTCTGCCTTAAAAATATCCACTGACTTGGCCTCCACAGCCCTCTGTGGCAATGAGTTTCACAGATTAACCACCCTCTGACTAAAGAGTTCCTCCTCACATCCTTTCCAAAGAGCGCCCTTTAATTGTGAGGCCATGACCTCTGGTCCGAGACTCTCCCGCCAGTGGAAACATCCTTACCACATTCACTCGATCTATGCCTTTATTCCAGCACTTTTATTGTTGTAAACCAGCATCAGCAGTTCCTTGTTTCTACATTCTACATGTTTTACATAACCCAAGTCCAGAGGGTGACATGAAGAGGGAAATAAGCCAGGGCATTTGGGGAATAAATGTTAGTTTACTTTGGAGTAGATCTTATGAAATATAAAAAAAAATAAGGGATTGGACAGGCTAGATGCAGGAAAAATGTTCTCCATGTTGGGGGAGTCCAGAACCAGGGGTCACAGTTTAAGAATAAGGGGTAGGCCATTTAGAAACATAGAAACATAGAAATTAGGTGCAGGAGCAGGCCATTCGAGCCTGCACCGCCATTCAATATGATCATGGCTGATCATCCACACCTGGAGTATCCACACACAGGACTGAGATGAGGAAAAACTTTTTCACCCTGAGAGTTGTGAATCTGTGGAATTCTCTACCACAGAAGGCGGTGGAGGCAAATCCACGATGTTTTCAAGAAAGTCAGATATTGCTCTTAGGGCTAAAGGAATGAAGGGATATGGGGAGAAAGCAGGAACGGGGTACTGATTTTAGATGATCAGCCATGATCATATTGAATGGCGGTGCTGGCTCGTAGGGCCGAGTTGGCCTGCTCCTGCACCGATTTTTCTCTGTTTTTAGTTAATTATTGTCACTTGTGGCGAGGTACAGTGAAAAGGGAAAGTGTGAGGGGAAAGCTTTAATAGGAACCTGAGGGGTAACTTTTTTTTATGTAAAGGGTGGTGGGTGTATGGACTGAGCTCTGGAAAAGGTATTTGAGGCAGAAGATAGCCACAAAATGCTGGCGTGACTCTGTGGGACAGGCAGCACCTCTGGAGAGAAGCAAGGGGTGATATTTTGGCTCGAGACACTCCTTCAAACTATTTTTGCCACATTTAAGAGATATTTGGACAGGTACATGAATAGGACAGGTTTCATAGAAACATAGAAACATAGAAAGGTGCAGGGGTAAGCCATTCGGCCCTTCGAGCCTGCACCGCCATTCAATATGATCATGGCTGATCATCCAACTCAGTATCCTGTACCTGCCTTCTCTCCATACCCCCTGATCCCTTTAGCCACAAGGGTCCCATCTAACTCCCTCTTAAATATAGCCAACGAACTGGCCTCAACTACCTTCTGTGGCAGAGAATTCCACAGATTCTCCACTCTCTGTGTGAAAAATGATTTTCTCATCTCGGTCCTAAAAGACTTCCCCCTTATCCTTAAACTGTGACCCCTTGTCCTGGACTTCCCCAACATCGGAAACAATCTTCCTGCATCTAGCCTGTCTAACCCCTTAAGAATTTTGTAAGTCTCTATGAGACCCCCCTCAATCTTCTAAATTCCAGTGAGTACAAGCCGAGTCTATCCAGTCTCTCTTCATATGGAAGTCCTGCCATCCCAGGAATCAGTCTGGTGAACCTTCTCTGTACTCCCTCTATGGCAAGAATGTCTTTCCTCAGATTAGGAGATCAAAACTGTACGCAATACACCAGGTGTGGCCTCACCAAGACCCTGTACAACTGCAGTAGAACCTCCCTGCTCTTGTACTCAAATCCTTTTGCTATGAATGCCAACATACCATTCGCTTTCTTCACTGCCTGCTGCACCTGCATGCCTACTTTCAATGACTGGTATACCATGACACCCAGGTCTCGTTGCATCTCCCCTTTTCCTAATCGTTCACCATTCAAATAATAGTCTACTTTCCTGTTTTTGCCACCAAAGTGGATAACGTCACATTTATCCACATTATACTGCATCTGCCATGCATTTGCCCACTCACCCAGTCTATCCAAGTCACCTTGCAGCCTCCTAGCATCCTCCTCACAGGTAACACTGCCCCCCAGCTTCGTGTCATCTGCAAACTTGGAGATGTTGCATTTAATTCCCTCGTCCAAATCATTAATATATATTGTAAATAGCTGGGGTCCCAGCACTGAGCCTTGCGGCACCCCACTAGTCATTGCCTGCCATCCTGAAAAGGACCCGTTCACTCCTACTCTTTGCTTCCTGTCTGCCAGCCAGTTCTCTATCCACATCAATACTGAACCACCAATACCGTGTGCTTTAAGTTTGTATACTAATCTCTTGTGTGGGACCTTGTCGAAAGCCTTATGAAAGTCCAGATATAACACATCCACTGGTTCTCCCTTATCCACTCTACTAGTTACATCCTCAAAAAATTCAATAAGATTCGTCAGACATGATTTACCCTTCATAAATCCATGCTGACTTTGTCCAATGATTTCACCATTTTCCAAATGTGCTGCTATCCCATCTTTAATAACTGACTCTAGCAGTTTCCCCACTACCGATGTTAGACTAACTGGTCTGCAATTCCCCGTTTTCTCTCTCCCTCCCTTTTTAAAAAGTGGGGTTACATTAGCTACCCTCCAATCCTCAGGAACGACTCCAGAATCTAAAGAATTTTGAAAAATGATTACTAAGGCATCCACTATTTCTGGGGCTACTTCCTTAAGTACCCTGGGATGCAGCCTATCTGGCCGAGGGATATGGGCCAAGCGTGGGCAGATGGGACAGGTGTAGATGCGGCGTGTTGGTCGGTGTGAGCAAGCTGGGCAGAAGGGCCTGTTTCCACGCTGTAAGACTCTATTGCAAGATACTATCAGCGAATTGTGGACGCAACCCAGGCCATCACACAAACCAACCTCCCTTCTATTGACTCCATTTATACCTCCCGCTGCCTCGGCAAGGCCAGCAGCATCATCAAGGACCAGTCGCACCGTGGCCACTCCCTCGTCTCCCCTCTCCCATCAGGCAAGAGGTATAGAAGTGTGAAAACGCACACCTCCAGATTCAGGGACAGTTTCTTCCCAACTGTTAACAGGCAACTGAACCATCAAACCAGAACTAGAGAGCAGTTGTGTACTACTATCTTCCTTATTGGTGACCCTCGGACTATCGGCGATCGGACTTTCCTGGCTTTACCTTGCACTAAATGGCACGGTGGCGCAGTGGTAGTGTTGTTGCCTCACAGCGCCGGAGACCCGGGTTCCACCCTGACTACCGGTGCTGTCTGTATGGAGTTTGTGCGTTCTTTCTGTGACCGCGTGGATTTTCTCCGAGATCTTTGGTTTCCACCCACACTCCAAAGACGTACAGGTTTTTACAGATGCACAGGTCCTGCTGAGTTACTCCTTCTTTTTGTGTCATCTTCAGGTTGTTAGGTTATTGGTTTGTTGGGTAATTGGCTTGGTATAAGTGTAAATTGTCCCTAGTGTGTGTTTGTGAGAAGGATAGTGTAAGTGTGCGGGGGATCGTTGGTCGTTGCAGACTCGGCGGGCCAAAGTGCCTGCTTCAGCGCTGTATCTCAAAACTAAACGTTATTCTCTTATCATGTATCTATACACTGTTAACGGCTTGACTGTAATGCAACATGACAGCAGGTGACAAGAGCTTTTCACTGTACCTCGGTACACGTGACACTAAACTAAACTCTGTACTAAATTAAAACCGGGTGGCGCCCGCAATGACTGCCTCGCCAACAGTCTGTCTTGTCCTTTTCCTTCTTTGTTGTTTTTTTAGTATGTGTTCAATGTATTAGTTTTAGCTTGTTTTACGTGGGGGGTGGGGGGTGGGTTGTGGGGAAACTTTTTAAATATCTTACCTCGACGGAGATGCGACTTTTTCCGTATCGTGTCTCCGTCCGCACTGCGGTCTAACATCGTGGAGCTGGCGGCCTCTGCTGGGGACGCACTTCAGAGAGCTCCTGCTGAATTAACATCGTGGAGCTGGCAATCCCTTTGCCAGGAACAAACTCTGAAGCTCCAACCGCGGTCGCTGGATAGGGACCGACTTGGGGAGATCCAAGCCGCAGGAGCTTCGACCTCCCCGACAGCGGATGGTTCGACGCCCCCTACCGCGGGAGAATAAAGAGGAAACAAGGTTGTACTTTGTTGCCTTCCATCACAGTGAGGAATGTGGGGAATCCGCTGTGGTGGATGTTGATGTTAACTTTTATGTAGTTGTGTGTCTTGTTGCTTTTTTTAGTATGGCTGTATGGTAACCTTACTTGGTACAAGTGACAATAAACTGACCTTGAAACCTTGAAACCTTAGTAAACTAAAGAGTGGGAGCCAAGTCCTTGATGCCCATTCCTAAGCCAGTGCTTCTTAAACTGGTGAATGATTCACCCAAGGGCGGATGAAATTATTTTGGGGGTGAATTTTTTTCGGGGGTGAACACTTTTCATAAACTAGAGGGGTGAATGACTTAATTTATTCAGATATTTATATATATTTTTTCTCTACTTATAAAAGGCATTGCCATTAAAGTGGTTAGTAAGCTCTTATTGGTTTTAATGGCAGTGGAGCTGGAAATTTGATTTGTTTTTTTATCTCTGCCTATAGTTTTCTAATTTCAAAATAGCAGGATATTTCCCAAATTTACTGTAATATAGCCTTTTAGGGAAGACCAAGCGAGCTAGTGGGATCATAAATGTATAAATGGCAACACTGGAGGATCACCGGAGGCAACTGTTGAACTGTAACTTTACTTTGTGTTGACAATTTAGCTACTTTTCTGCTAGAACTAGATTTATATATATATTTACTGTACTTCAATCTACCAGCACTTATTTGCATCAAGCAACGAATTCTAGTTATATTTTGAGCTAGTTTTCCAAGACAAAAACTGCAGTAATAAAAGCCCAAAACGGTGTCTTCAATCCAACTCCATTTTCTCCTTTGAATTTGTAAGTCAATGGGCTCCTGGCTTGTTCTTGTCCACAGGTCCACATTGCTACTTTGTCTCTCCACCAGATGTTAAGTATTCTCCTGGACACACCCTCAGGAAACATCACCCGGCAAGTCCTGAAATGGAACCTCCCAAGGAAAAAGGGAAAGAGGTCGCCCCAGGAACAGCTGGAGAAAAGTGCCCAGACAGAAATGCCAGAGAGTGGGCTCAACTGGCGAGATCTCGATAGAACTGCCAACAACCGAGGTGGAGGACATTTGTTAATGGCCTATGCTCCCTAGAGGGAAGAAGAAGAGGAAGAGGATGAAGAGGAGGAGGAGGAAGAAGAGGAAGAAGAGGAGGAGGAAGAAGAGGAGGAGGAAGGAGGAGGAGGAAGAAGAGGAGGAAGAAGAGTGTGAGATAGGTTGTGCTCACAATCACTACTCAGAGACTAAATCGTGGAAACAAGAAATGCTTTATTTGCGAGTCTGCAGAGTCCGGTGCCTCTCCAAGTTGAGACACACCGAAGTCAGGAAAGTAAAGCCCTTTTATACACACAATTCTACATTTAACCTCCCCTTCTGGCTCTCTCCAATCAGAGCACTGAGGTGCACAGTCTATAGGTGCGTTCCCCAATACGTCCCACATCATACATCGCATGTCCATACATGTGCATGGTAATGAGCAGTTTCTTGACCAGGGGTGTGTTAGTAATATTCATTTATTTCATTAAGCATTCTCAGTTGTAAATGACCTGCCCCAGTTTGCTCACGTCCAACTGACCTCCTCAGTTCTCTTGTATCTTAATTAAAAGTAGTCTCTACTGACAAGGGTCGCATCCATCACTCCCTTCTACCGCTATACAATGCCATCAATCCTTACTCAAGGACAGTTCTGGTAACTTCATCCACAGCTGTGTCAGAATCCTCTCCCTGGCCTCTATAGGTTAGAATCCTCTCCTGAACCCTTACAATAGTGGGGTTTAATCATTTTATCCCTCACAAGAGGAAGAAGAAAACTAAGGAAGAGGAAGAGGAAAAAGAAGAGGAATAATAATAATAATAATAAATAATAATAATAATAATAATAATAATCAAAATCAAAGCCTGGAAGGGTAAGATGGGGCTGAAGTCCATTGTTCAGACGTTGGGATGTTTTATTTATCATTCTAATGGAATGATTTTCCAACTCCAGTGGTAATTAAACTTTTTTTTTCACTCCTAGTTTTCTTTACATATTTTTAGGATGTTAAAAAAGTTGAATAAAATAAACACTTAAGAAACATAGAAAATAGGTGCAGGAGTAGGCCATTCGGCCCTTCGAGCCTGCACCACCATTCAATATGATCATGGCTGATCATCCAACTCAGTATCCTGTACCTGCCTTCTCTCCATACCCCCTGATCCCTTTAGCCACAAGGGCCACATCTAACTCCCTCTTAAATATAGCCAATGAACTGGCCTCAACTACCTTCTGTGGCAGAGAATTCCACAGATTCACCACTCTCTGCGTGAAAAATGTTTTTCCCATCTCGGTCCTAAAAGACTTCCCCCTTATCCTTAAACTGTGACCCCTGGTTCTGGACTTCCCCAACATCGGGAACAATCTTCCTGCATCTAGCCTGTCCAACCCCTTAAGAATTTTGTAAGTTTCTATAAGATCCCCCCTCAATCTGTCCAAGAAATTAGTTAATTTATGTTTTTGCTCATGTGACAAAATACATGATATATAAAATTATACACAAGGGAGAATAAGACGAAAATTACCAAAAAAAACATAAGAAAATTTAGTGGAGGGTGAATGAGTTTTTGTGATAATGACTCGAGGGTGGATGCCACTGAAATAGTTTATGTTGCACTGCCTTGAGCCACTATGTAGCAGCTGGTCACAAGCTGCAGTTGTATATGGCTCTGGTGAGACCACATCTGGAGTATTGTCTACAGTTTTGGTCTCCAAATTTGAGGAAGGACATCCTTGTGATTGAGGCAGTGCAACGTAGGTTCACGAGATTGATCCCTGGGATGGCGGGACTGCCATATCAGGAAAGATTGAAAAGACTCGGCTTGTATTCACTGGAGTTTAGAAGGATGAGGGGGCATCTTATAGAAACATATAAAATTGTAAAAGGACTGGACAAGCTAGATGCAGGAAAAATGTTCCCAATGTTGGGCGAGTCCAGAACATTCTCACAGTTCTCAGAATAAAGGGGAGGTCATTTAAGACTGAGGTGAGAAAAAACGTTTGCACCCAGAGAGTTGTGAATTTATGGAATTCCCTGCCACAGAGGGCAGTGGAGGCCAAATCACTGGATGGGTTTAAGCGAGAGTTAGATAGAGCTCTAGGGGCTAGTGGAGTCAAGGGATATGGGGAGAAGGCAGGCACGGGTTATTGATAGTGGACGATCAGCCATGATCATATTGAATGGTGGTGCTGGCTCGAAGGGCTGAATGGCCTCCTCCTGCACCTATTTTCTATGTTTCTATCTATATTTCTATGATCACATTGAATGGTGGTGCTGGCTAGAAGGGCTGAATGGCCTCCCCCTGCACCTATTGTCGATGTTTCTATGATCAGAGTGAATGTTGGTGCTGGCTAGAAGGGCTGAATGGCCTCCTGCACCTATTGTCCATGTTTCTATGATCAGAATGAATGGTGGTGCTGGCTAGAAGGGCTGAATGGCCTCCTCCTGCACCTATTGTCCATGTTTCTATGATCCGAGTGAATGGCGGTGCTGGCTAGAAGGGCTGAATGGCCTCCTCCTGCGCCTATTGTCCATGTTTCTATGATCCGAGTGAATGGCGGTGCTGGCTAGAAGGGCTGAATGGCCTCCCCCTGCCCCTATTGACCATGTTTCTATGATCAGAGTGAATGGCGGTGCTGGCTAGAAGGGCTGAATGGCCTCCCCCTGCCCCTATTGACCATGTTTCTATGATCAGAGTGAATGGCGGTGCTGGCTAGAAGGGCTGAATGGCCTCCCCCTGCCCCCATTGACCATGTTTCTAAGCATCACGTGCCCTGTTGACCACGTGACCGGTTCCCAGTGCCGGGCGCGTGCAGCAATGGCAGTTGGCCGTTGCGCGCCTCACCAGCCCCAGGCTGTAATAAGAAGCCCTACTGCAAGAAATCGAGCGAAAGCAAACCAGGAGAAGCCGAAGAGAAGTGCAAAGCTGCGAATGTTGAGGGAAAGGTGGAGCATTGCGGCGCCAAATGATGAATAAAACGCGGAAAACCCCCTGGTTGTTTTGAATGGACCAATCACGACGCCCGTCACACTCGTCCGCCCCCGACCTTCCGCGTCCGCCGCTGCGATTGGCCCTGCGCCTCTGATGGACGGACGTTGCGTCCAATCGGCGCCCGGGGAAGGCGGGACTTGGGTGGAGGGCGGCGGCCACTGCGCATGCACGCCGCGGGGAGGCGGGATGTTGGGGAGGGACCAATCGGCAGCGGGCGGGCGGCGTGATGGGCGGGGTCGCTGGCCAACCGCGGGCGCGGACCGCACGCCTGCGCGGTGGGGAGGTGCCGGAGGGTTTTAAGGGGCCTGCGGGGGGGCGGGGCTCCAGCAGTCGTGCCGGCGCCATGGAGGAGACGCAGCTCCTGTGGGACCCAGACCAGCGGGAGCCCCGCGGCCGCCTCAGGATCCTCACGGGCAGCCAGCAGGCCGAGTCTGGTGAGTGAGGGGCCGCTGCACTCATCACCCACACACACACATTGCCACATGTCCCAGGCACAGCAATGCAACTCCTACTTGCACAACACAGCATAATACTCTGCAAAAAATATAATAAACAAAAAGTATAATGAGTGTGGGTATGTATTAATACATATTATATACATGTATCTACGTGTGTGTATATATGTGTATATATATGTGTGTGTGTATTAATACATATTATATACATGTATGTACATGTGTATGTATTTATATGTATATATGTGTGTGTGTATGTATTAATATATATATACATGTATGTTGTGTGTATATATATGTGTGTATGTATTAATACATATATACATGTATGTACGTGTGTGTATGTGTGTATGTATTAATACATATATATGTATGTGTATATGTATATATGTGTGTATGTATTAATACATATGTACGTGTGTATGTGTATATGTGTATGTATTAGTACATATTATATACATGTATGTGTGTGTACATATATGTGTGTGTATTAATACATATATACATGTATGTACGTGTGTATGTATAGATATATATGTGTGTATTAATACATATTATATACATGTATGTACGTGTGTATGTATATATGTATATATGTGTATGTATTAATACATATATACATGTATGTACGTGTGTGTGTAAACACTTAAGAAATGAGTTAATTTATGTTTTTGCTCATATGACAAAATACATTATATAAACAATTGTACACAAGGGGGAATAAGGCAAAAATTACCAAAAAAAGATAAGAAAATTTAGTGGAGGGTGAATGAGTTTTTGTGATGAAGACTCAACGGTGTGTGTGTGTATGTACAAGGTCATAAGTGATAGGAATAGAATTAGGCCATTTGACCCATCAAGTCTACTCCACCATTCAATCATGGCTGATGTATCTCTCCCTAACCCCATTAGAAACATAGAAAATAGGTGCAGGAGTAGGCCATTCGACCCTTCGAGCCTGCGCCGCCATACAATATGATTATGGCTGATCATGCAACTCAGTATCCCGTACCTGCCTTCTCTCCATACTCCCCGATCCCTTTAGCCACAAGGGCCACATCTAACTCCCTCTTAAATATAGAGGGTTTGCACGTAAGGTCACTGGGTCACAGGGCTTGATGCACGGAGCCGCTCAATCCATCTGGAGGACATACGGTAACTTCCTGTTGTTATCCCTTCAGTGAGAGCTTGGCGAACATTGGCCGTGCAGATATCAGAATTGAAAATATTAGGATTATCTTGTTTGCTCATTGCATTTCATCAACAGTAAGGCATTATTTGTGTTTATTCTGGATTTTTTTGGTATCTAAAAAGTCTCAGAAGTGATAAATCTGGCTGTAAATTTTGCTTCAGAGGCGTTTTCTTTTTGTTTGAAAAAACCCATTTGACAACCATGGGCGATTTTAAAATTTTACAGCCAGATTTATCAGTTCTGAAAGTTTTTAGATGCTAAAGGACTCGAGAAAAAACACAAATAATGCCTTAGTTGATGAAATGCAGTGAGCAAACGGCCAATGTTCGCCAAGCACTCAGACTGTTGTTGTCCGTTCAGCTTTTGCTTCTATCTACCGTCATTTCTCCTCACTTTTGGAATTCTGATGTAGGCTAAATGTCTCTCACGCTTATTCCGATTTCCATAACTATTTACAGCGCATAAATTGACAATTTCGCCGGGTTTTAACAGGCCCGCTACACTGGAAACAATGGTCAGTGCTTACCTGCAGTTCATAACTTGTACTCCACTTGGCGTAGCGTAGCAACAGTACGGGTCATGGGTCGTGACCTGACTGCTTTGAAACTTCCCTATAAGGTCATAAGTGATAAGAGCAGATTTAGGCCATTTGACCCATCAAGTCTACTCCACCATGCAATCATGGCTGATCTATCTCTCCCTCCTAACCCCATTAGAAATATAGAAAATAGGTGCAGGAGTAGGCCATTTGGCCTTTCGAGTCTGCACTGCCATTCAATATGATCATGGCTGATCATCCAACTCAGTATCCTGTACCTGCCTTCTCTCCATACCCTCTGATCCTTTTAGGCACAAGGGCCACATCTAACTCCCTCTTAAATATAGTCAATGAACTGGTCTCCACAGCCTTCTATGGCAAAGAATTCCACTGATTCACCGCCCTCTGACTAATTTTCTCCGAAATCTGTTCCTTTGGCCTCCAAGTGATCTCCTTCACTCTTACAGGGATGTGAATAAGAGTGGTCTTTTCTGGATGGCTGATCTAGCTCTCCCTCCTAACCCCATTCTCCTGCCTTCTCTCAATAGCCCCTGACATCTGTACTAATCAAGAATCTATCTCTGCTTTAAAAATATTCCAATGATGTGTATGTCTGTGTGTGTGTGTGTATATATATCATATGTGTGTGAGTATGGACAGATATATATATATAATATGTATATATATATATATAATATATATATATATATATATATATATATAATATATATATATATATATATATATATGTGTGTGTAGGAAGGAACTGCAGATGCTGGGAACTGCAGGTGAAGGAATAGGTGACACATTTCGGGTTGACTCAGACTCTGACATTTCAGGTCACTCATTCCTTCAATCCTGAGATGCTGCCTGTTCCGCTCAGTTACTTCAGCATTTTGTGTGCACTATATGTATGTGTGTGTATATATATATATATATATATATATACACATATATATATATATATATATGTGCATATATACACATATATAAATACACACACAAACAAATATATATGTATTCTAGCCATCTCTAAATAAATGCTAGCATTGTATTCGTATTCGACTTCGAAATTTAACTGGGAATCCTGCACCGACACACCCAAGTCCCTTCGCACCTCTGATTTCTGAATTTCTAATGCCCTTGAGGTGCTCTCAATGGGTGTCTCTTGCTTGTGAAACCATACTCCAGCATTTCCCAGGATCTTGGGAAAGCAGTAGATGTGTGACCAACAGTTAACAAGGTGCTTGTACATGTGCACCATGGCCACTCTCTCTCTCTTCTCCCCTCTCCCATCGGACAAAAGGTATAGAAGTATGAAAACACAGAGCACCAGATTCACGGACAGTTTCTTCCCAGCTGTTATCATGCAACTGAATTATTCTACCACAACCAGAGTCCTAAACTACTATCCACCTCATGATGACCCTTGGACTATCCTTGTTCAGACTTTACTGGCTTTGCCTTGCACTAAACATAATTCCGTTGTCATGTATGAGAAAGAACTGGGTTAAATCGAAGGTGGACACAAAATGCTGGAGTAACTCAGCGGGTAAGGATCATGCATCTCAGAAGAGAGGAGGGAATGGGGTGACAAGTTTTTGGGTCGAGACCCTATAGGAGAAGGAAAAAGTCAAAAAATCAAGGCTCCCAAGCCGAAATGTCACCCATTCCTCCTCTCCTGAGATGCTGCCTTACCCGCTGAGTTACTCCAGCATTTTGTGTCTCCCTTATCATGTATCTATACACTGTAAACGGCTCAATTGTAATCACGTTTTGTCTTTCTACTGACTGGTTGGCACGCAATGGGGTGTCAAATGGGATAGTCAAGGACGGAGTTAAAGGGAAAGAGAGTAAAGGGATAGTTAATGACCCCAGAATTAATGGAAAAGAAAGTTCACAAAGGGATAGGAGAGTATGGCCATGTGTAATAGGGATCGATGTGAATGGTGAGATGCATAAGGAATTAAAAGTACTGTATTTGAATGCCCAAAGTATAAGAAGTAAAATAGATGAGCTTGAGGCTACTGAGAGAAAGATTTGTTAGAGGTTGGTACTGTGATATGACATTGTGGGGATTACCAAGACGTGGCTGCAGGAGGATCGGGTCTGGGAACTTAATATTCAGGGCTATACATCCTATAGAAAGGACAGGCAGGTGGGAAGAGGAGGGGGGGGGGGGGGAGTAACTTTTGGTGAGGGATGGAATTCAGTCCCTTGCGAGGGAAGACATAGGGACTGATGAGGTAGAGTCACTGTGGATTGAGTTGAGGAATTGTAAAGGCAAGAAGACACTAATTGGTGTTATCTACAGACGCCTAAATAGTAGCCCGGATGTAGGGTGTAAGTTGCAGCAGGAGTTTAAACTGGCATGTAACAAAAGTAATGCCACTGTGGTGATGGGGGATTTCAATATGCAGGTAGACTGGGAAAATCAGGTTGGTTCTGGATCCCAAGAAAGAGAGTTTGTAGAATGCCTCCGAGATGGATTCTTAGAGCAGCTTGTAATGGAGCCGACCAGCGAAACGGCAGTTCTGGATTTAGCGTTGTCCAATGAACCAAATTTGATAAGAGAACTCGAGGTAAAGGAACCGCTTGGAGGTAGTGATCATGATATGATTAGTTTTAATCTGCAATTTGAGAAAGAGAAGGTTAAATCGGAAGTGGCAGTGATGCAGTTGAACAAAGGGGATTATGAAGGCATGAGGGAGGAGCTGGCCAAAGTAGACTGGAAAGGGATACTAGCAGGAATTATGGTGGAACAGCAATGGCAGGAATTTCTGGGCATAATCTGGAAGATGCAGGATCATTTCATTCGAAAAAGTAAGAAAGATTCTAAGGGGAGTAGGAGACAACCGTGGCTGACAAGAGAATTTAGGGATAGAATATAACTAAAAGAAAAGATGTATAACACAGCAAAGAGTAGCCGGAAGTCAGAGGATTAGGAAACTTTCACAGGACAACAGAAGGAAACAAAACGGGCAATACGGGCTGAAAAGATGAAGTATGAAGGGAAGCTGGCCAGGATTAAAAGAAGGACAGTAAAAGCTTCTTTAGATAAGTTAAGGGAAAAATAATAGCAAAGACAAATGTGGGTCCTTTGAAGGCAGACATGGGTGAAATTATCATGGGGAACAAGGAAATGGCAGAAGAGTTGAACAGGTACTACAGATCTGTCTTCACTAAGGAAGACACAAACAATCACCCAGAAGTACTGGAGAACAGAGGATATAAGGGGGTCGAGGAACTGAAATAAATTTTCATTTGGCGAGAAATAGTATTGGGTAGGCTAATGGGACTGAAGGATGATAAATCCTTGGGCCTGATGGAGGTGGCTCCAGAAATAGTGGACGCATTGATGATCATTTTCCAATGTTCAATAGATTCAGGATCAGTTCCTGTGGATTGGAGGATAGCTAATATTATCCCACTTTTCAAGAAAGGAACGAGATAGAAAACGGGGAATTACAGACCAGTTAGCCTGACTTCGGTGGTGGGAAAGATGCTGGAGTCAATTATTAAAGAGGTAATAATGGGGAATTTGGATAGCAGTAAAAGGATTAGTCCAAGTCAACATGGATTTATGAAAGGGAAATCATGCTTGACTAATCTTCTGGAATTTTTTGAGGATGTGACAAGTAAAATGGATGAAGGGGTGCCAGTGGATGTAGTGTATCTAGTCTTTCAGAAAGCCTTTGATAAGGTCCCGCACGGGAGACTGGTGACTAAAATTAGAGCATATCGTATTGGGGGTAGGATGTTTACATGGATAGAAAATTGGTTGGCAGACGGGAAACAATGAGTAGGAGTGAACGGGTCCTTTTCAGAATGGCAGGTAGTGGCGAGTGGTGTGCTGCAAGGCTTGGTGTTGGGGCCGCAACTGTTTACCATATATATTAATGATTTGGAAGAGGGAATTAGGAGCAACACTAGCAAGTTTGCGGATGACACAAAGCTGGGTGGCAGTGTGAACTGTGAAAAGGATGTTAGATTGTTGCAGCGTGACCTGGACAGGTTGAGTGAGTGGGCAGATGCGTGGCAGATACAGTATAATATAGATAAATGTGAGGTTATCCACTTTGGCGGCAAAAACAAGGGGACAGATTATTATCTCAATGGGGTTAGGTAAGGGGAGGTGCAGCGAGACCTGGGCGTCCTTGTACACCGGTCACTGAAAGTTGGCTTACAGGTACAGCAGGCAGTGAAGAAAGCTAATGGAATGTTGGCCTTCATAACAAGAGGATTTCAGTATAGGAGGTTCTTCTGCAGTTGTATAGGGCTCTGGTGAGACCGCATCTGGAGTATTGACTACAGTTTTGGTCTTCTAATTTGAGGAAGAATATCCTTGTGATTGAGGCAGTGCAGCGTAGGTTCACGAGATTGATCCCTGGGATGGCAGGACTGTCATATGAGGAAAGATTGAAAAGACTAGGCTTGTATTCACTGGAGTTTAGAAGGATGCGGGGGGATCTTATAGAAACATATAAAATTATAAAAGGACTGGACAAGCTAGATGCAGGATAAATGTTCCCAATGTTGGGCGAATCCAGAACAAGGGGCCACAGTCTGAGAATAAAGGGGAGGCCATTTAAGACTGAGGTGAGAAAAAACGTTTTCACCCAGAGAGTTGTGAATTTATGGAATTCCCTGCCACAGAGGGCAGTGGAGGCCAAATCTCTGGATGGATTTAAGAGAGAGTTAGATAGAGCTCTAGGGGCTAGTGGAGTCAAGGGTTATGGGGAGAAGGCAGGCACAGGTTATTGAGCACAGGGACGATCAGCCATGATCACAATTAATGGCGGTGCTGGCTTGAAGGGCCAAATGGGCGCCTCCTGCACCTATTTTCTATGTTTCTATGAAAGCTTTTCACTGTACCTTGGTTCATATGACAATAAACTAGACTGATGTGCATCCACAAATGAACCTGTTTCAATTTTGTTCCCTCAGCTCTTGACCAATTTATGGTGTATGAAGGTCTTAATGTGATCGGCCGGGATGAGAACTGCCACATTCATATCCCGGTGCAGTCTGTGTCCAGACGGCACGCGGTGATTGAGGTCGAGGGGGACTCCCACGTGATCCGAGACTGCGACAGCCTCAACAGCACCTGGCGGAAGAAGGTCTTCCTCAAGCCGCACGTCCGCTACGACATCAGCGACGGCGACCTCTTCCTGTTCGGGGACGTGGCCTGCCAGTACCAAGTGCTGCCGCCTGCCGCGCAAGGCTCCGACTCCGGCTCCGAGACCGGCTCGGAGTCCGTGCTCCCCCAGCCCGGGGCGGGCGCGGGGGCCGAGGGGGCGGAGAGCGACCCGATCGCTGTGGCGGGGAACAGCGACGCAGAATTGACCGGCGACTCCCTGGTGGTCTCGCCCACCCCAGCACACCAGCGCAGCAGGCTGCCGGCCCAGGTCGCCCAGCCAGACGTTCACGTGAAGGAGTCTGAGGATGACGACACTCCGTGGAAGGGCTCCCGTAAGCAGGCTTGCCATCTTCCTTCATTAACCCGTGAAACAATTACCGCTCATCTGATGCAGGGACAAGGAACTGCGGATGCTGGTTTACAAAAAAAACACTGGAGCGACTCGGTGGGTCAGGCAGCGTCTCTGGAGAACATGGATAGGTGATGTGTATGGGCGGAACTGCAGATTTCTGGTTTACACCGAAGATAGGCACACAATGCTGGAGTAACTCAGCGGGACAGGCAGCATCTCTGGAGAGAAGAAATGGGTGACTTTTCGGATTGAGACGCTTTGAAGAACCTGAAATGTCATCTCTCCCACTGAGTTACTCCAGCATTTTGTGTCCATTTTATCGACAGGTGGTTTTGGGTCAGGACCCTTCTTCATCCAACCCGAAATGTCATCTATCCATGTTCTCCAGAGACGCTACCTGACCTAACTTACTGTCTCCGACTACATTTTATCTCTGTACCACTGGCCTTCATAACAAGAGGATTTCAGTATAGGAGGTTCTTCTGCAGTTGTATAGGGCTCTGGTGAGACCGCATCTGGAGTATTGACTACAGTTTTGGTCTTCTAATTTGAGGAAGAACTTCCCTGAAATCACTGAAGAAGGGTCTGAACCTGAAACATCACCCATTCCCATGCCCGTCCCGCTGAGTTACTCCAACATTTTGTGTCTTGCTACCTGACCTGCTGTTATTCCAACTCTGCCGTTCGTGTGCTTTTTTGCTATTCATCCAACTTGCTCTTCGAGGTCCCTTTTTCAAGTCTACATTTCTGATACTTTTCTTAAAGCAAATGTTAGTTGCATCTGTGAACTGCCCTTGCCAACCCAAGGAACCCCCAAAGGGCTAAAGGGTCTCGATCCGAAACGTCGCCCATTTATTTTCTCCAGAGATGCTGCCTGACCCGCTGAGTTACTCCAGAATTTTGTCTCTATCCCTCGCTCGGAAGCCCTAAAGTTCATTCAAGCCAGCAAAGTATCAATTAGCTAAACACTTTAATTCTCCTCACCATTTCCACACTGACCTTTCTGTCCTAGATCTCCTCCATTGTCAGAGTGAGGCTAAACACAAATTCGAGGAACAGCATCTCACATTTCACTTGGGCAGCTTACAGCCCAGTGGTATGAATTGTTGATTTCTCTAAATTTCAAGTAACCCCGGCATTCCCCCCTCTCCCCTCCCCCCTCCCCCTCCTCCCCCCCCCCCCTCCACCCCTCCACCCTCTCCCCCTCCCCCACCCAGGTCACACCAGCTTCTCGTTTTCACCCTACAAACAGCAAACGATGGCCTGTTTCCTTTATCGTGTTACTTTTTTGCATATCTTTCATTCATTGTTCTTTATCTCTCTATGTCCTCGTCTATTTCTCTCGCTTCCCTTTTCCCTAAGCTTAGAGAAGGGTCTCGACACAAAACGTCACCCGTTCCTTCTCTCCAGAGATGGTGCCTGTCCCACTGAGTTACTCCGGCATTTTGTGTCTATCTTCGGTTTAAACCAGCATCTGCAGTTCCTTCCTACACAAGTATCCATTAAAGTTGAGTTGTGTGGTGCAAGGAAGCAAATTAGTTTTGTTTAGATTAGTTTCGTGATACAGTGCGGAAACAGGTCCTTTGGCCCAACCAACATTAATGCGATCGTACACACACACTAGGGACAATTTACAACGTTACCAAGCCAATCACCCTGCCTTTCGGCACTGACATCACCAGAGACCCTGGTTCGATCCTGACTACAGGTGCTGTCTATACAGAATTTGCACGTTCTCCTCGTGACCACGTGGGTTTTCAATGGGTGCTCCGGCTTCCTCCCACCCACCAAAGACGTACCGGTTTGTAGGTTAATTGGCTTGGTACAAATGTAAATCATCCCTCGTGTGTGTGTAGGATAGTGTTAACATGTCGGTGAGGACTCGGTGGTCTGAAGGGCCGATTTCCATGTTGTAGTTCCAGACTAAACTAAACTCCTGAGAATTCATTACTGGGCTTGAAATAGCCAGCCGTGTGGACCTGAAGGAGTGCCTCTTTGACAGTGTTGTTAAGCCAGTTCCTTCTTCACCCTAGGCTGGATGTTAAGGGTCCAACATGGAGTCATGCATCATGAAAACAGGCTCTTCAACCCAACTCATTCATGTCAATCAAGATACTGCATTTAAACAAGTCCATTTTCCTGTGTTTGGGCCAGATCCTCTAAACATTTCTTATCCGTGTCCCTGTCAAATTGCCTTTTAAATGCATCTCCCTCAACCACTTCATCTGGCAAAGGCCATTCTTTTTCAAAGATTTCCCTGGTGATGGCTATTCCCTTTCCCGCATCTTTTTATTAGATTAGCCGGTGATTATTTCATTGACAGCCTCTGAATTTGTCTCATTTCTCAGAGGGCAAAGGAATTTTCTTTTATTTCTTTAGATATAGACCACCACTACAGCCCAGGGCGGCACTGTTGCTGCCTTACCACGCTTGCAGCACCAGAGACCCTGGTTCCATCCTAGCTACAGGTGCTTGTCTGTACGGAGTTCTTCCCGTGACCTGCGTGGGATTTTTACGAGAACTTCGGTTGCCTCCCACACTCCAAAGACCTAAAGGTTTGGTATAAATGTGAAAAAAAAAAATTGTCCCTAGTGTGCGGGGATCGCTGGTCTGTGTGGACTGTGGGCCGAAGAGCCTGTTTCCGCGCTGAACTCAACCTGAAATGTTACTCTAGTTTAAAATATTGAACTTCCACTTGTTTCCAGACTGTACAAACATGACAATGAGAATCTGCCTTCCTTTTGTTATTTCCAGGATCTCTCTTTTCCCGGCCGTGCCAAGATCCAAGCACTTCTGTATGTCAAACTCCTTCAGCTAACATTGTCCCAGAGAGGTATGGTTCATTAATCTCATGGATGGAATTTGTGGCAATGGAAAGAGGAAACATTGGAGATGATTTCTGTGTGAGATGGATAGTAATGGGTGACATAGAGTTGTGGCCTCACAGCACCAGAGACCCGAGCTTGCACGTTCTCCCGGTGGCCCTGTCGGTTTTGTCTCCAGGTGCTCCGGTTTCCTCCCACACTCCAAAGACGTACATGTTTGTAGGTTAGTTGGCTTGCTAAAATTGTAAATTATCCCTAGTGTGTAGGATAGTGTATGGGGTGATCGCTGGTCGCCTAGGACTTGGCAGAACGGAGTGCCTGTTTCCGCACTGTATCTCTAAGATCTTCACGTCTAAATGGGGTAATTCAAAGCGATGGAAGGTAGCTTGGAGATGCAGCATGAAAACAGACCCTTTGGCCTACGGACTCCAGGCTAACCATCAACTACCAGGGAAATTTACAGATAGCAACAGACAATAGGTGCAGGAGGAGGCCTTTCGGCCCTTCGGGCCAGCACCGCCATTCACTGTGATCATGGCTGATCATACATAATCAGTTCCCTGTTCCTGCATTCTCCCCATGTCCCTTGACTGCGCTATCTTTAAGAGCTCTATCCAACTCTCGTGAAAGCATCCAGGGAATTGACCTCCACTGCCTGAGGCAGAGAATTCCACAGACTCACAACTCTCTGGGTGAAAATGTTTTTCCACATCTCCGTTCAAAATGGCCTACTCTTTATTCTTAAACTGTGGCCCCTGGTTCTGGACTTCCCCAACTTCGGGAACATGTTTCCTGCCTCTATCGTCTCCAATTCCTTAATAATCTTATATGTTTCAATATGATCCCCTCTCATTCTTCTAAACTCCAGAGTATACAAACCCAGCTGCTCCATTCTATCAACATATGACAGTCCCGCCATCCCGGGAATTAACCTGGTGAACCTACGCTGCACTCCCTCGATAGCAAGGATGTCCTTCCACAAATTTGGAGACCAAAACGGGTCTCAATACTCCAGGTGCGGTCTCACCAGGGCCCTGTAGAACTGCAGAAGGACCACTTTGCTCCTATACTCAACTCCCCTTGTTATGAAGGCAAACATGCCATTCGCTTTCTTCACTGCCTGCTCTAGCTGCATGCTTACTTTCATAACAAGATGATTCCAATGAGCCTACAAAACCTGCATGTCCTTGGGATGTGGGAGGAAGCTGGAGCACCCAGAGTAAACTCACGTGATCACATGGAGAGTGTGCAAACACTCCACAGGCAGCACCTCAGGTTGAGGATCGAACCAGGGGTCTGGCGCTGTGAGGCAGCAGCTACACTGTACTGCTGGAGGAGTTAAGTCTTTCAGAACTTTTGGAGGTGCTGTCAGTATAGTGGGCTGAAAGGACTGCTCCAATCTATAAGTTTAGGAAGTAACTGCAGATGCTGGTTTACACCGAAGGTAGACACAAAATGCTGGAGTAAATCAGTGGGACAGGCAGCATCTCTGGAGAGAAGGAACGGGAGACGTTTCACAACGAGACACTTTAATTGTTGGAAAGGGTGCAGCAGAGATTCACCAGAACGTTTCCTGGCATTGTGATGCCTTCCATTCCTTTCGTCTCTTTGAATGTCCCCATTTAGACTTTAAAGATACAGCGTGGAAACAGGCCCATTCGGCGAGCAGAGTCTGCGCCGACCAGCGATCACCCATGCACTAATTTCTTTATCTTTCATTCTGGAGAAGGGTTCTGACCAGAAATGTCATCATTCCTTCTCTCCAGCGACGCTGCCTATCTGAAGGAGGGTCTCGACCCGAAACGTCACCCATTCCTTCTCTCCAGAGATGCTGCCTGTCCAGCTGAGTTACTCCAGCATTTTGTATGTCTACTCCGCTCTGTTATAATGGCCTGTTTTATCGCTGAGGGCGATTTCTAATAGTAGCTTTCTTGCAGCGACGATGAGGCAGAAAATGTGTCTCGATCCAGCGCTGAGCCCACGCGGTTGCAGTACGACAGCGACACCGACTTGGAAGAAGATCAGCATCCGGGTGAAGAATCGGCAGAGCAGAGCACCGAGCAGCCGGCCGACGGCATCGACCCACATCCTGAGGTCGTGGTGAACGGTGACACCGCGCTCGGGGATTCAAGTGCCGCCGAAGAAGTGGCCAGCAGTGAACCAGGCGACGGGGTTGTTCAGGAAAATGGCGATCTCCCTTCGCAGCAACCTGTTACTCCGCGATCTGCAGGTGTCCAACCTCGTTTCAGGTTCACTTTAGGTTATTGTCATGTGTACCGAGGTTCAGCGAAAAGCTTTTGTTGTGTGCTAACCGGTCGGCAGAAAGTTGTGATGCAGTTTTGCAGTTTATTGTGTGCAGTTTTGGTCTCCAGATTTGCGGAAGGACATTCTTGCTATTGAGGGAGTGCAGCATAGGTTCACCAGGTTAATTCCCGGGATGTCAAATGTTGAAACAATGGGCTTGTATACACTGACATTTAGAAGGATGAGAGGGAATCATATTGAAACATATAAGATTATTAAGAGATTAGACATGCTAGAGGCAGGAAACTTGTTCCCAATGTTGGGGGAGTCCAGAACCAGGGGCCACGGTTTAAGAATAAGGGGTTGGCCATTTAGAACGGGATGAGAAAAAACATTTTCACACAGACGGTTGTGAATCTGTGGAATTCTCTGCTTCAGTAGGCAGTGGAGGCCGATTCTCTGGATGCTTTCAAGACAGAGCTAGATAGGGCTCTTAAAAGTAGCGGAGTCAGGGGATCGGGGGAGAAGGCAGGAACGGGTAACTGATTGGGGATGATCAGCCATGATCACATTGAATGGTGGTGCTGGCTCGAAGGGCCAAATGGCCTCCTCCTGCACCTATTGTCTATTGATCGGCCATGATCACATTGAATGGTTGAATGGCTGGCTCGAAGGGCCGAATGGCCTACTCGTGCACTGAATGTCTATTGGAAGATAATACATCATTACAATCGAGCCATTTACAGTGTATAGATACATGACAAGGGAAAAACGTTTAGTGCAAGGTAAAGCCAATAAAATCCAGTCAAAGATAGTCCGATGTACTAAATGCTACTTTGCTGCTGTTTTCTAATTTCTACATCAGATGTAGGGCAGTGGTGCAGTGGGTAGAGCCGCTGCCTTGCTGTGCCAGAGTCCCAGGTTCGATCCTGACCTCGGGTGCTATCTGTGTGGAGTCTGCACGTTCTCCCTGCGATCGTGTGGGTGCGCCTTCTTCTTCTTCCCGCATCCCACTGAGCTGCGGGTTTGCGGGTTAATTGGCCGGTGTAAAATTGCCCGCAGTGTGTATGGAGGAAATGTGAGAGTGGGCCAACATAGAACGAGTGTGGGTGGGTGATTGATGGTGGTCCGAAGGCCTATTTTTCCATGCTGTATCTGTAAACTGAACCTTTAAAAAAATGTATGTTGAACGTTGAAGGGGGGAGGGAGGAAGGAAGGAAGAGTTATTGAGCATTCGGTCAGGTAAAGAAAGATGGGAAGAGTGGTCTGATGTAATTCTCTGCCGCCATTGTTGGCAGTCTGTCATGATTATCCTTTATGTGTAAGAAAGAACTGCAGATGCTAGTTTCAATTGAAGGTAGACATAAAATGCTGGAGTAACTCAGCGGGCGAGGCAGCATTTCTGGAGGGAAGGAATGGGCGATGTTTCAGGTCGAGACCCTTCTTCAGATTGATGTTGGGATGGGGCGGGACAGAGATAGAATGTAGTCGGACACAGAAAACTAGTGGGAAAACTGGGAAGGGGGAGAGGATCATAGAATCAGAGAAAATAGGTGCAGGAGCAGGCCATTTGGCCCTTCGAGCCTGCACCGCCATTCAATATGATCATGGCTGATCATCCAACTCAGAATCCTGTACCTGCCTTCTCTCCATACCCCCTGATCCCTTTAGCCACAAGGGCCGCATCTAACTCCCTCTTAAATATAGCCAATGAACTGGCCTCAACTTCCTTCTGTGGCAGAGAATTCCACAGACTCACCACTCTCTGTGTGAAAAATGTCTTCTCATCTCGGTCTTAAAAGACTTCCTCCTTATCCTTAAACTGTGATGGAGAGAGAAGGAAAGCAAGGGCTATCTGCTGTTAGGGAAGTCAATGTTCATCCCGCTGGGGTGTAAACTACCCAAGCGAAATATGAGGTGCTGTCCCTCCAATTTGCACTGGGCCTCACTCTGACAATGGAGGAGGCCCAGGACAGGAAGGTCAGATTGGGAATGGGAGGGGGAGTTGAAGTGCTGAGCCACCGGGAGATCGGGTAGGTTTAGGCGGACTGAGCGGAGGTGTTCAGTGTAACGATCGCCGAGCCTGTGCTTGGTCTCGCCGGTGTAGAGAAGTTGACACCTGGAACAGCGGATGCAGTAGATGAGGTTGCAGGAGGTGCAAGTGAACCTCTGTCTCACCTGGAAAGACTGTCGGGGTCCTTGGATGGAGTTGAGGGGGGGAGGTAAAGGGGCAGGTGTTGCATCTCCTGCGGTTGCAGGGGAAAGTACCCGGGAAGGGGGTTGTTTTGGAGGGAACTCCGAGTTGCCAGGCAGTTTCGGAGGGAGCGGTCTCGGCGGAAAGCAGAAAGTGGTGGAGATGGGAAGATGTGGCCAGTAGTGGGATCTTAACTTTATATCTTAAATTGCAGATACGAACGATTTATATGCTCTGGAACCAACTCAGTGCTTCATCCTGAATGTATCAAGCTCGCAAGATGAAACGCTGGCTGAAGGGAATTGTATAACACCTGGTTAGTGCTTTCCCATCACTCTGGTTTTCTAGTTGTTCTGTGATTATCCTTTCTAAACTACAAGTGTTGGCGTTTGGACCTCACTGGTGTTTTCCACAGGTGACCCTTGGACCACACACAGCCTGGAGGAAGATGCCACAGGGATCTTCAACCCCCGGTCTCCGGTTTTCACCAAAGAGCCGTCTCAGAGTGCGATTTCAATGTGTTCCCACAGCTGAGTTTGTGGCTTTCACTTGAAAAGTGCTTTCAGCCTGTTGCGTTAATCCTCACGCTGTACGGAAGGCACGGTGGCGCAGCGGTAGAGTTGCTGCCTTACAGTGCCGGAGACTCGTGCTTGAACCCGACCATGGGTGCAGGCGGTACGGAGTTTGTATTTTCTCCCCGTGACCTGAGTGGGTTTTCTCCGAGATCTACGGTTTCCTCCCACACTCCAAAGACGTACAGGTTTGTAGGTGAATTGGCTTGGTATAATTGTAAATTGTCCCTAGAGTGTGTAGGGGATCGCTGGTCGACGCGGTCTTGGTGTGTCGAGGAGGCCTTTATCCGCGCTGTATCTCTAAACTAAACTCTATGTTTTTAGCTTCAAAGCCGTCTTGATGAGTCTCATTGTTTTTTAGTTTAGTTTAGAGATACAGCACGGAAACAGGCCCTTTCAGCCCACCGGGTCCGTGTCAACCAGCGATCCCCGCACATTAACACTATCCTATACCCACGAGGGACAATTTTTACATTTACAAGCCAATTAACATACAAACTTGTACGACTTTGGAGTGTGGGCGGAAACGGCAGATCTTGGAGGAAACCCACGCAGGTCACGGGGAGAACGTACAAACTCCGTACAGACAGCACCCGTATTCGGGATTGAACCCCGGTCTCCGGTGCTGCATTCGCTGTAAGGCAGAAACTCTACAGCTGCGCCACTGTGCTATCTGTAATTCGTTTTCACCTAGCGCACAGTGAACAATGGCCTGTTCCCTTTATCATCGTTACTTTTTTGCATGTCTCTCATTCATTTGTTCTGCATCTCTACCACCTATGTCTCTCGTTTCCCTTTCCCCTGTCTCTCAGTCTGAAGAGGGGTCCCTCTGTGATTCCTCCTGCTCTTCCACCATGTTTTAAGCCAGACTATCTTTCATTCATTTGTTCTATGTACCTTCTACGTCACTTGTTTCTCTCTCCCGTGACTCTGTCTGAAGAAGGTTCTTGACCCGAAACGTCACCTATTCCTTTTCTCCAGAGATGCTGTCTGACCCGCTGAGTTACTCCAGCTTTTTGTGTCTATCTTCGGTTTGAAGCAGCATCTTTCCTTCCTACACAGCTGTATGCTTTTGACAGGTTTGGTTTGTGCATCAATGGACCATTCTGGGCTCCAACTTTCCTCGATTATCGTTGCATTTTGCATATCTCCCGTTCGTTTGTCCGAAGTGCCGTCTATATCTCTTGTTCCCTTTTCCCCTGACTCTCCGTCTGAAGAAGGGTCTAGACCTGAAACGTCACCTATTCCTTTTCACCAGAGATGCTGCCTGACCCGCTGAGTTACTCCAGCTTTTTGTGTCCGTTTAGTTTAGAGATACAACGTGGTTACGGTGGCGCAGCGGTTGAGTTGTTGCCTTACAGCGAATGCAGCGCCAGAGACCCAGGTTGAATCCTGACTACGGGCGCTGTCTGTACGGAGTTTGTACGTTCTCCCCGTGACCTGCGTGGGTTTTCTCTGAGATCTTCGGTTTTCTCCCACACTCCAAAGACATATATGTTTGTAGGTCAATTGGCTTGGTAAATGTAACACTGTACCTAGTGGGTGAAGATAGTGTTAATGTGCGGGGATCGCTGGACCCGGTGGGCTGAAGGGCCTGTTTCCGTGCTGTTTCTCTAAACTAAACTAAAAGACCCTTCAGCCCACCGAGTCCAGGCCGATCAGAGATCCCCGCGTATTCACACTTCCCCTTTATGACAATTTTTACATTTATACCAAGCTAATTCAACTGCAAACCTGTATGTCTTTGGAGTATGGGAGGAAACCGAAGGTCTCCAAGAAATCCCACACAAGCCACGGGGTGAACATACAAACTCCGTACCGACTGCACCCGCAGTCAGAGTCAAAGCCGGGTCTGTGGCGCTGTGAGGCACTAGCTTTACCGTGCTGCCGTGTCTTCAGTTTAAACCAGCGTCTGCAGTTCCTTGTGTCCACAATAATACATTGACGTTTGGACCTTTACTAATGTTTCCCACAGGTGACCCTGTGAACACGCACAGCCCGGAAGAAGACGCCACGCAGACGTTCGACCTTCAGTCACCACTTTTCTCCACAGAACCGTCTCAAAGTAAGATTCAAACTTGTGCCCACGGCCGAGCTTTTGGCCGACAGCTGCTTTCAGAGTCAGTCCAAAGCCTTCAGGGGATCTCATTGAAACCTACCGAATATTGAATGTTTTGTCGAGAGTGGATGTGGAGAGGATGTTTCCAGTAGTGGGAGGGTCCAGGACCAGAGGGCACAGCCTCAGAATAAAAGGCCGTACCTTTAGAATGGGGATGCGAAGGAGGTTCTTTAGCCAGAGGATGGTGAATCAGTGGAATTCATTGACACGGACGACGGTGGAGACCGTCATTGGGTATTTGAAGTGATATTTAAGCAGTATTTTTGATTACAAAGGGTGCCAAATGGGATGGGGAGAAGGCAGGAGAATGGGGATGAGAAGGGAAAAATAGATCAGCCATGTGTAGGATTGTGCTAGTGGATGGGGTGATTGCTGGTCGGCACAGATTCAGTGGGCCGAAGGGCCTGTTTCTGCACTGTATCTCTAACTCCTCTCACTCCCGTCCCCTACACACTGGGGACAGTTTACAGAGGGCCAATTAACCGACCAACCCGCACGCCTTTGGAATGTGGAGGAAAACTGAATGAGACCCACGCAGTCACAGGGAGAACGTGCAAACTCCACACACGCATCAAGATGGAACCCGGGTCTCTGGCGCGGTGATGATGCAGCTCGACCAGCTGCGCCACTGTGCCGACCTTATCAGGGTCACAAGTGATAGGAGCAGAATTAGGCCGTTCAGCCCATCTGGTCTATTCCACCATTCAATCATGGCTGATCTATCTTTTCCTCTCAATTCCATTCTCCTACCTTCTCCCCATAACCCCTGACACCCGTACCAATCAAGAATCTATCTACCTCTGCCTTAAAAATATCCATTGACGGCCTCCACAGCCTTCTGTGGCAAAGAATTCCACAGATTCACCGCCCTTTGACTAAAGAAATTCCTCCTCATCTCCTTCCTAACGGAACATCCTTTAAATCTCAGGCTATAACTTCTAGTCCTAGACTCTCCCACCAGTGGAAACATCCTCTCCACATTCATTCTATCCAAGCCTCTCACTATTCGGTACGTTTCAATGAGGTCCCCCACCCCCCCCCCCCCTTATCCTTCTAAACTCCAGCGAGTACAGGCCCAGTGCTCATCATTTCGAGTCATGCAGCATGGAAACAGGCCCAACTTGCCCACACCGGCCAACATGTCCCAGCTACACTAGTCCCACCTGCCAGCATTTATTTGGCCCATATCCCTTTGAACCTGTCCTATTAATGTACCTGTTCAACTGCTTCTTAAACGTTGGGATAGTCCCAGCCTCAACTAACTCCTCTGGCAGCTCGTTCCACACACCCACCACCCTCTGTGTGGAAATATTACCCCTCGGATTCCGGTGTAATCTTTACCCCTTCAGCTAAAACAGGTGCCGGAAGCCTGGTGAAGAGGCCCCTCTGGGGAGGGGGGGGGGGGGGGGGTGAGGGAGCAGGGTGTGCTGATTGCTGTCACGTTCTTCCTCAGGTGACCCTGTGGCACGAACCAGTGGGACAGAGAGTGTGGCAGAGCCGCCAGTGAGCGAGGCTGCCGACTCAGCTTTGCCACCGCACCGGGGTGGGTCAGAGCCTTGGGAGGAAGGTGGGCCAGGACCCGAGGACCAGGAGCGCTGGGCCAATGAGGAGACCCAGTTGTTCTGCGCTGAGCACCGGACTAATGGGGAGGAGGAAGAGCACGCGGGCAATGCCGATCGTCCCCCGGTACCGCCATCACCCGACAGCCTGCCTGGGACTGAGGGAGGGAGCGTGGCCGAACCCCCAGCCTCACCCGGACCATCGGCGGCAGCAGAGGGCGGAGAGAGGGGCACGATCTCGCCAGAGCACAGGGACGTGGTGAATCCGACCACTGCCGAGGCCTCGCCGCCCAGCCTGGGGTCCGAGGCTGACACGCGGGAGCCTGGGCCCGAGACGCCGGCCACGGGCCGGGCTGCAGGGAGACGGGGCAGAGGGAGGCTGCAGAGGAGCGAGACCAGGCAGCGGGCTGAGACATCACCGGCGCAGACGCCCACCGGGCTCAGGAGAGGCAACTTCAGGCAGCAGACCTCCCCTCAGCCTTCCGCCAGCGACCATCCTCGCCCTCTAGAGGAGGGCCCCCCGCTTGCTGCCAAGGGAAGAGCCAAGCGTAGGACTGTGGCTTCCCCACAGGGTGCAGCCGAGGTATCCCCAGAAACCCCCAGCCCGTCGCAGCAAGGGACATGGGGCCGGAGCAGGAGGAAACTGGTCAACAAAGAGCCGTCTCAAAGTAAGATTTCAATGTGTTCCCACTGTCGAAAAGTGCTTTCAGCCTGTTGCGTTAATCCTCACGCTGTACGGAAGGCACGGTGGCGCAGCGGTAGAGTTGCTGCCTTACAGCGCTTACAGAGTTGGAGACTCGTGTGCGATCCCGACTACGGGTGCTGTCTGTACGGTGTTTATACGTTCTCCCCTTGATCTCGTGGGTTTTCTCCGAGATCTTCGATTTCCTCGCACACTCCAAGACGTACAGGTTTGTAGGTAAATTGGCTTGGTATAAATGTAAATTGTCCCTAGTGTGTGTAGAGGATCGCTGGTCAGTGCGGACTCGGTGGGTCGAAGGGCCTGTTTCCACGCTGTATCCCTAAACTAAACTAAAGTCTATGTTTTTAGCTTAAAAGCCTCTTGTTGAGTCTCATTGTCTATAACTCGTTTTCACCTAGCCCACTGTGAACAATGGCCTGCTCCCTTTATCATCGTTTTTTGCATGTCTCTCATTCAATTGTTATGTATATCTCTACAGCCTATGTCTCTCGTTTCCCTTTCCCCTGTCTCTCAGTCTGAAGAAGGGTCCCTATGTGATTCCTCCTGCTGTTTGACCATGTTTTAAGCCAGACTATCTTTCATTCATTAGTTCTATGTACCTTTTATGTCACTTGTTTCTCTCTCCCGTGACTGTCTGAAGAAGGTTCTCGACCCGAAACCTCACCTATTCCTTTTCTCCACCTATTGCTGTCTGACCCGCTGAGTTACCTATTCCTTTTCTCCACCTATTGCTGTCTGACCCGCTGAGTTACTCCAGCTTTTTGTGTCTATCTTCGGTTTTCAGCAGCATCTGCAGTTCCTTCCTACACAGCCGTATGCTTTTGACAGGTTTGGTTTGTGCATCATTGGACCATTCTGGGCTCGATTATCTTTGCTTTTTGCATATCTTACCTTCGTTTCTCTGAGGTGCCGTCTATATCTCTTGTTCCCCTTTCCCCTGACTCTCCGTCTGAAGAATGGTCTGGACCTGAAAAATCACCTATTCCTTTTCCCCAGAGATGCTGCCTGGCCTGCTGAGTTACTCCAGCATTTTGTGTCCATTTAGTTTAGAGATACAACGCGGTCACGGGAGAGTTGCTGCCTTACGGCGAATGCAGCGCCAGAGACCCGGGTTCGATCCTGACCACGGTGCTGTCTGTTCGGAGTTTGTACGTTCTCTCTGTGACCTGCGTGGGTTTTCACTGAGATCTTTGGTTTTCTCCCACACTCCAAAGTTAATTGGCTTGGTAAATGTAAAATTGTCCCTAGAGGGTGTGGATAGTGTTAATGTGCGGGGATCACTGGTCGGCGCGGACCCAGTGGGCCGAAGGTTACCCTTTGAATCTTTTCCCCTTCAGCTAAAAGAGGTGCAGGAAGCCTGGTGAAGAGGCCCCTCTTTGGGGTGGGGGGGGGAAGCAGGTTGGGCTGATTGCTGTCCCGTTCTTCCTCAGGTGACCCTGTGGTGCGGACCAGTGGGACAGAGAGTGTGGCAGAGCCGCCGGTGAGCGAGGCTGCCGAGTCAGCTTTGCCACCGCACGGGGGTGGGTCAGAGCCCCTAGAGGAAGGTGGGCCAGGACCCGAGGACCAGGAGCGCTGGGCCAATGAGGAGACCCAGTTGTTCTGCGCTGAGCACCAGGCTAATGGGGAGGAGGAAGAGCATGCGGGCAATGCCGATCGTCCCCCGGTACCGCCATTACCCGACAGCCTGCCTGGGACTGAGGGAGGGAGAGTGGCCGAACCCCCAGCCTCACCCGGACCATCGGCGGCAGCAGACGGCGAAGAGAGGGGCACGATCTCGCCAGAGCACAGGGACGTGGTGAATCCGACCACTGCCGAGGCCTCGCCGCCCGGCCTGGGGTCCGAGGCTGACACACGGGAGCCCGGGCCCGAGACGCCGGCCACGGGCCGGGCTGCGGGGAGACGGGGCAGAGGGAGGCTGCAGAGGAGCGAGACCAGGCAGCGGGCTGAGACATCACCGGCGCAGACGCCCACCGGGCTCAGGAGAGGCAACTTCAGGCAGCAGACCTCCCCTCAGCCTTCCGCCAGCGGCCATCCTCGCCCTCTAGAGGAGGGCCCCCCGCTTGCTGCCAAGGGTAAAGCCAAGCGTAGGACTGTGGCTTCCTCACAGGGTGGGTCCGAGGTACCCCCAGAAACCCCCAGCCCGTCGCAGCAACGGACATGGGGCCGGAGCAGGAGGAAACTGGTCAACAAAGAGCTGTCTCAAAGTAAGATTTCAATGTGTTCCCACTGTCGAAAAGTGCTTTCAGCCTGTTGCGTTAATCCTCACGCTGTACGGAAGGCACGGTGGCGCAGCGGTAGAGTTGCTGCCTTACAGCGCTTACAGCGTCGGAGACTCGTGTGCGATCCCGACTACGGGTGCTGTCTGTACGGTGTTTATACGTTCTCCCCTTGATCTCGTGGGTTTTCTCCGAGATCTTCGGTTTCCTCGCACACTCCAAGACGTACAGGTTTGTAGGTAAATTGGCTTGGTATAAATGTGTGTGTAGAGGATCGCTGGTCAGTGCGGACTCGGTGGGTCGAAGGGCCTGTTTCCACGCTGTATCCCGAAACTAAACTAAAGTCTATGTTTTTAGTTTAAAAGCCGTCTTGTTGAGTCTCATTGTCCTTAACTCGTTTTCACCTAGCCCACAGTGAACAATGGCCTGTTCCCTTTATCATCGTTAGTTTTTTGCATGTCTCTCATTCATTTGTTATGTATACCTCTACCACCTATGTCTCTCGTTTCCCTTTCCCCTGTCTCTCAGTCTGAAGAAGGGTCCCTCTGTGATTCCTCCTGCTCTTCCACCATAGAAACATAGAAACATAGAAATTAGGTGCAGGAGTAGGCCATTCAGCCCTTCGAGCCTGCACCGCCATTCAATATGATCATGGCTGATCATACAACTCAGTATCCCGTACCTGCCTTCTCTCCATACCCTCTGATCCCCTTAGCCACAAGGGCCACATCCAACTCACTCTTAAATATAGCCAATGAACTGGCCTCAACTACCCTCTGTGGCAGAGAGTTCCAGAGACTCACCACTCTCTGTGTGAAAAAAGTCTTTCTCATCTCGGTCTTAAAGGATTTCCCCCTTATCCTTAAGCTGTGACCCCTTGTCCTGGACTTCCCCAACATCGGGAACAATCTTCCTGCATCTAGCCTGTCCAACCCCTTAAGAATTTTGTAAGTTTCTATAAGATCCCCTCTTAATCTCCTAAATTCCAGAGAGTATAAACCGAGTCTATCCAGTCTTTCTTCATAAGACAGTCCTGACATCCCAGGAATCAGTCTGGTGAACCTTCTCTGCACTCCCTCTATGGCATATAATGTCCCTTCCTCAGATTTGGCGACCAAAACTGCACGCAATACTCCAGGTGTGGTATCACCAAGA
This sequence comes from Okamejei kenojei, assembly GCA_035221665.1. Taxonomy (NCBI): domain Eukaryota; kingdom Metazoa; phylum Chordata; class Chondrichthyes; order Rajiformes; family Rajidae; genus Okamejei; species Okamejei kenojei. The sequence goes on along the minus strand of CM069160.1, from coordinate 19,593,892 downwards.
CCCTGTACAACTGAAGTTAGAACCTCCCTGCTCCTGTACTCAAAATCCTTTCGCTATGAAATGCTAACATACCATTCGCTTTTTTCACTGCCTGCTGCACCTGCATGCCTACTTTTCAATGACTGGTGTACCATGACACCCAGGTCTCGCTGCATCTCCCCTTTTCCTAATCGGACCACCATTTAAATAAAATATCTGCTTTCCTGTTTTTGCCACCAAAGTGGGATAACCTCACATTTATCCACATTATACTGCATCTGCCAAACAATTTGCCCACTCACCCACCCAGCCTATCCAAGTCACCTTGCAGTCTCCTAGCATCCTCCTCACAGCGAACACTGCCCCCCAGCTTAGTGTCATCCGCAAACTTGGAGATATTGCCTTCAATTCCCTCATCCAGATCATTAATATATATTGTAAATAGCTGGGGTCCCAGCACTGAGCCCTGCGGTACCCACTAGTTACTGCCTCTGCCTGCCATTGTGAAAAGGACCCGTTTACTCCTACTCTTTGCTTTCCTGTTTGCCAGCCCAGTTCTCTATCCACATCAATACTGAACCCCTAATACCGTATGCTTTAAGTTTGTATACTAATCTCTTATGTGGGACCTTGTCGAAAGCCTTCTGGAAGTCCAGATATACCACATCCACTGGTTCTCCCTTATCCACGCTACTAGTTACATCCTCGAAAAATTCCACAAGATTCGTCCAGACATGATTACCTTTTGTAAATCCATGCTGACTTTGTCCCCAATGAATTTCACCACTTTCCAAAAATGTGCTGCTATCCCATCTTTAATAACTGACTCTAGCAGTTTCCCCACTACCGATGTTAGACTAACTGGTCTGTAAAATTCACCCGTTTTCTCTCTCCCCCCCCCTCCCTTCTTAAAAAGAGGGGTTACATTTGCTAACCCGCCAATCCTCAGGAACTACTCCAGAATCTAAAGAGTTTTGAAAGATTATCACTAATGCATCCACTATTTCCTGAGCTACTTCCTTAAGTACTCTGGATGCAGCCTATCTGGCCCTGGGGATTTATCGGCCTTTAATCTATTCAATTTACCCAACACCACTTCCCGACTGACCTGGATTCACTCAATCCTCCTTTGACCCACATCCCCCTGCTATTTCAGGCAGATATTTATGTCTACCTTAGTGAAGACGGAACCAAAGTAGTTATTCAATTGGTCCGCCATATTTCCTTGTTCCCCATGATCAACTCACCTGTTTCTGACTGCAAGGGACCTACAGTTTGTCTTAACTAACCTCTTTCTCTTCACATATCTATAAAAACTTTTGCAGTCAGTTTTTATGTTCCCTGCCAGTTTTCTTTCATAATCTATTTTTCCTTTCCCTAATTAAGCCCTTTGTCTCCCTCTGCTGTCTCTGAATTTCTCACCAGTCTCTGGTATGGCTGCTTTTTCCGGCTACTTTGTACGCATCATCCTTTGCTTTGATACTATCCCTGATTTCCCTTGTTATCCATGGATGCACTACCTTCCCCGATTTATCTTTTGCCAAACTGGGAATTGAACAATTTTGTAGTTCATCCATGCAGTCTTTAAATGTCTTTCCATTGTATATCCACCGTCAACCCTTTTAGAATTAATTGCCAGTCATCTTGGCCAATTCACGTCTCATACCCTCAAAGTTACCTTTCTTTAAGTTCAGAACCATTGTTTCTGAATTAACAATGTCACTCTCCATCCTAATGAAGAACTCAACCATATTATGGTCACTCTTGCCCAAGGGGCACGTACAACAAGACGGCTAATTACCCCTTCCTCATTACTCAAAACCCAGTCCTAAAAATTAGCCGCTCTCTCGTTGGTTCCTCTACATGTGATTTAGATAAACTATCCCGCATACATTCCAAAAAATCCTCTTCCTCAGCACCCCATTCCAATTTGATTAACCCAATCTATATGTAGATTGAAGTCACCCATTATAACTGTTTTGCCTTTGTCGCACGCATTTTTAAATTCCTGTTTGATACCATCCCCAACTTCTCTGCACTGTTAGGTGGCCTGTACACAACACCCACCAGCGTTTTCTGCCCCTTAGTGTTTTTGTAGCTCTACCCATACCGATTCCACATCCTCCAAGCTAATGTCCTTCCTTTCCATGCTTTAATCTCCTCTCTAACCAGCAACGCTACCCCACCTCCATTTTCCTTTCTCTCTATCCCTCCTGAATATTGAATATCCCTGGATGTTCAGCTCCCAGCCTACCGTCACCCTGGAGCCATGTCTCCGTGATCCCAACTATATCATAATCATTAAATACCTATCTGCACGTTCAACTCGTCCACCTTATTACGAATACTCCTTGCATTGAGACACAAAGCCTTCAGGCTTGTCTTTACAACGCATTTACCCCTTATACAATTTTGCTGAAAAGTGGCCCTTTTTAATTTTTGCCCTGTTTTGTCTGCCTGCCACTTTTACCTTTCACCTTTGCTACCTAATGCTTCTACCCTCATTTTACCCTCCACCTCCTGCCTCTCTGCTCTTGTACCCATCCCCCTGCCAAATTAGTTTAAATCCTCCCCGACAGCACTAGCAAAACACTCCCCCAAAACATTGGTTCCATTCCATTCCAGGTGCAAACCGTCCTGTTTGTACCGGTCCCCCACCTCCCCCAGAACTGGTCCCAGTGCCCTAAAAATTTGAATCCCTCCCCCTTGCACCACTTTTCAAGCCACGTATTCATTTGCATTATCCTCCTATTTCTACTCTGACTGCCCGTGGTACTGGTAGTAATCCGGAATTTTTTTACCTATATCGTTGGTGCCAACATGCACCACGCCAACTGGCTGTTCACCCTCCCCCTCCAGAATGTTCTGCAGGCCGTTCAGTGACATCCCTGACCTTGCACCAGGAGGCAACCATACCATCCTGGAGTCTCGTTTGCGGGCGCAGAAACGCCTATCTATTCCCTGACAATTGAATCCCCTATTACTATTGCCCTTCCCCTCTTTTTTCCCCCCTCATGTGCTGCAGAGCCACCCATGGTGCCATGAACCTGGCTGCTGCTGCATTCCCCTGATGAGCCATCTCCCTCAACAGTATCCAAAATGGTATACCTGTTTAGGAGGGAGATGACCGCAGGGGACTCCTGCACTACCTGCCTAGTTTTAAGCCTGTTTTAAGCCAGACTATCTTTCATTCATTTGTTCTATGTACCTTTTATATCACTTGTTTCCCTCGCCCGTGACTCTGTCTGAAGAAGGGTCTCGACCCGAAACGTCACCCATTCCTTTTCTCCAGAGATGCTGTCTGACCCGCTGAGTTACTCCAGCTTTTTGTATCTGTTTAGTTTAGAGTTACAACGTGGTCACGGTGGCGCAGCGGGAGAGTTGCTGCCTTACAGCGAATGCAGCGCTAGAGACCCGGGTTCGATCCCGACTACGGGTGCTGTCTGTTCGGAGTTTGTACGTTCTCTCCGTGATCTGTGTTTGTTTTTTCCGGGATCTTCGGTTTTCTCCCACACTCCAAATACGTACAGGTTTGTAGGTCAATTGGCTTGGTAAATGTTAAAATTGTCCATAGAGGGTGTAGATAGTGTTAATGTGCGGGGATCGCTGGTCGGCGCTGATCCGGTGGGCCGAAGGTTACCCTTCGAATTCCGATTAAATCTTTTGCCTTTAACCTAACAAAGGTGCCGGAAGCCTGATGAAGAGGCCCCTCTGGGGGTGGGGATGAAGGAGCAGGTTGGGCTGATTGCTGTCATGTTCTTCCTCAGGTGACCCTGTGGTGCGGACCAGTGGGACAGAGAGTGTGGCAGAGCCGCCGGTGAGCGAGGCTGCCGAGACAGCTTTGTCACCGCACCGGGGTGGGTCAGAGCCTCGGGAGGAAGGTGGGCCGGGACCTGAGGACCAGGAGCGCTGGGCCAATGAGGAGACCCAGTTGTTCTGTGCTGAGCACCAGGCTAATGGGGAGGAGGAAGAGCACGCGGGCAATGCCGATCGTCCCCCGGTACCGCCATCACCCGACAGCCCAGCTGGGACTGAGGGAGGGAGCGTGGCCGAACCCCCAGCCTCACCTGGACCATCGGCGTCAGACGGCGGAGAGAGGGGCACGATCTCGCCAGAGCACGGGGACGTGGTGAATCCGACCACTGCCGAGGCCTCGCCACCCGGCCTAGGAGCCGAGGCTGACACGCGGGAGCCCGGGCCCGAGACGCCGGCCACGGGCCGGGTTGCAGGGAGACGGGGCAGAGGGAGGCTGCAGAGGAGCGAGACATCACCGGGTGGGGCTGAGGTGGCCCCCGAAACCCAGAGCCCGTCGCAGCAACGGACCAGGGGCCGAAGCAGGAGGAAACAGGTCAGTGACAAAATCAGAATCAATAATCATACTTTATTAACCAAGTATGTTTTGCAACATATGAGGAATTTAATTTGGCATACAGTCATACAAATAAAAAGCAACAAGACACACAAAATACATTTTAACATGAACATCTACCACAGTGACTCCTCCACATCCCTCACTGTGATGGGAGGCGAAAAAAATTCCATCTCATCCCTTCTTTTGGGCGGTTGGGGGCCTCGAACCTTCCGCTGATGGTACGATCTTGGCTCCCGTAGCCGGCAGTTGGGCCCTCCACGGCGAGGCGATCAAGGTCCTGTATAGGGGGGTGTGTCAGCTCCCCCGCGCCAGGCGATCGGACCCTGGATTGGGGCTGGTCGAACCTTCAGCGTGGTTGGAGCTCCCAACTCGGCCTCTCCCTAGACTGCGACCCCTTGATTTTAAAGTCCGCAGGCCGCAGTTGGAGTGTCGATCACAGACAAGGGATCAGCTCCGATGTTAAGTCCATGCCCCACTGTGGGGCCGAAAGTCAGTCCCAAGCAAGGCCTCCAGCTCAATGATTTTAGGCCGCGCGTACTTGGACGACTGAAATACGATCTGGAAAACAATCGCATCTCCGGCAAGGTAAGAGATGGAAAAAAAGTTTATCCCTGACCCTCTCCCCCCACATAAAACAAACCAGAGAACAGTAACACAAACTTTAAAACAAACTAAAAATAACAAAAAAAAAGGAACCCGGGACAGACAGACCGTTGGCGAGGCTGCCATCGCTGATAGCGCCACCCGGTGGATGTATGCTGTTTATGGCACCGAGCCATTGTCTGTTTTAGTTTTAGAGATACAGGTTAGGAGGGGGATAGATGGGTGGAACGGCCTCTGGCGTGCAGACGGCAAGGGCGGAAGGCAGCTAATTTCACAAGTTTGCAAGTTATGGGAGTGGAATTAGGCCATTCAGCCCATCGAATCCACTCCGCCATTCAATCGCGGTTGGTGTCTGCCTCCTAATGCAATTTTCCTGCCTTCTCCCCGTAGCCCTTGACACCCATTCTAATCAGGATTTTGCCTTTAAAATACCCATTGATGCGGCATCCACAGCCCTCTGTGGCAATGAGTTCCACGGATTCACCACCCTCAGATTAAAGAAATTCCTCCTCGCCTCTCCTTTCCTCACTTCCTCAAATCACTCACATACGGCGTTAAACTGCATCAATTCACACAGCAGGGAAACAGGCCCTTTCGGCTCAGTTACGGTTTCATGCACCAGGTTCCCTTCTTTGACTACCCCCCCCTCCCCCCCCCCCCGCTTGTACCTCAAACACCACTTACTACCGTTCCTCCATCTCGCTGACCCGTGAAACCCCCCAAATCCTTCCTCCCTTGCCCGCAGGAGTGTACGCAAGCAGCCCTGTTTCACAAGAGACGGAGAACCCTCTGGACGGTTGCTTCACGCTGGAGATGCCCAGCGGCGCCGCCGCAGATTAAAAACACGCCGGGCGGACGTGCCGCCGTCCCCTTCTCTCATCGTGATTGGAGAGCCCCGCGGCTCCCAAGGTGGGTGGGATCACCCCTCGGGCCCAGCAGGCCTACTCTGCCACTTCAATTCATGGTGATGTTCTCCCCCTTTAACACATTCTGCCTTCTCCCCAGCGGAGCGAGAACAGCAGCGGGCAGAGACCCACCAATGCGCAACGCCCGACCAGCCAGGAGAGGCAACTGCAGCAGCAGACCTCCCCTCAACCCGGCCCACCGCCACGACCACCCTCGCCCTCTAGAGGAGAGCCCCCAGCTTGCAGCCATTGCAAAAGCCAAGGCACACCTGTGCATCCCCACAGGGTGGGGCCGAGGTGCCCCCACCCCCAGAACCCCCAGCCCGTCGCAGCAACGGGCCAGGGGCCGGAGCAGGAGGAAGCAGGTCAGTGACGTGCGCGCGTGTGTTGTTTGTGGCCCGCACCCCACCCCCCCCCAAATCCTGGAGGCCAGACTGAGGGGGGGGTGGGGGGGGGGATAGATGGATGGAACAGGCCTCTGTGTCAAGAAGGCAAGGGCGGGAGGCAACTAATTTCACAAGTTATAGGAGTGGAATTAGGCCATTCGGCCCATCGAATCCACTCCGCCATTCAATCGTGGTTCGTATATCTGCCTCCTAATCTCTAAGCCTCTGACACGTGTACCAATCGAGAATCTATCAATCTCCGAATCTATTGTGCCTCCACAGCCGTCTGTGGCAATGAATTCCACAAATTCACCACTCTCTGACAAGAAGTTCCTCCTCGTCTCTTTTCTAAATGTACGCCCTTTTATTCTGAGGCTGAGGTCATAAGCGATAGTGGCAGAGTCAGGCCATTCGGCCCATCAAGTCTACTCTGCCATTCAATCATTGCCGATCTATCTCTCTTCCTCCTAACCCCATTCTCCTGCCTCGCCCCCCCCCCCCCCCCCAATAACTCTCGACACCCGTTGTAATCAGCAATTTTTCTAACTCTGCCTTTAAAATACCCACTGACTTGGCCACAGATTCACCACCCTCTGACTAAAGAAGTTCCTCCTCTCCTCCTCACTCACTCCGTGATGGAATGTGCAGGGATCGCTGGTCAATAGACAATAGGTGCAGGAGAAGGTCATTTGGCCCTTTGAGCCAGCACCGCCATTCAATGTGATCATGGCTGATCATCCTCAACCAGTACCCCGTTCCTGCCTTCTCCCCATATCCCCTGACTCCGCTATCTAGCTCTCTTGAAAGCATCCAGAGAACCCGCCTCCACGGCCCTCTGAGGCAGAGATCTCCACAGACTCACCACTCTGTGAGAAAAAATGTTTCCTCGTCTCCGTTCTAAATGGCTTACTCCTTATTCTTAAACTGTGGCCACTGGTTCTGGACTCCCCCAACATTGGGAACATGTTTCCTGCCTCTAGTGTGTCCAAGCCCTTAACAATCTTAAGGCTGGTCGGCGCGGACCCGGTGGGCCGAAGGGCCTGTTTCCACGCTGTATCTCTAAAACTAAATTAAACACTGCATCGTGTCACACGGCAGGGAAACGGGACCTTTGGCCCATTACGGAGTGTCCTGCACCAGCTCCTCCTTGGTTCTCTTCCCCCCCCCCCCCCCCCCGCGCTTGTGCCTAAAACACTAGTACCGTTCCTTCATCAGACTGCCATCTCGCTGACCCATGAAACCATCGCCTCTCTTGTGTCCTCAGGAGTGCACACAGCCCAGCTCGCAAGAGACGGAGATGGCCACTGGACGGTTGCGGAGCTCAGGGGCGGGAAGTCAGCCCGACAGCGAGAAAGATGCCAGCGCACCGCCGCAGATGAAAACCCGCCGGCAGACGTGCCAGCCGTCCCCATCCTCGTCATTGGCCTCCCTGTCGGAGAGTCTCACTGCCCCCAAGGTGGGAGGAATCAGGCCGCTCAGCCCATCCGGCCTACTCCGCCATTCGATCGTGGCTGATCTACCTTTCCCTCGTAACCCCATTCTCCTGCCTTCTCCCCAGAACCCCTGATACCCGTGGCCCCCAAGTTGCATGCGGTGAATCGAGACTCGGGTTCCATCCGGACGATGGGTGCCCGTCTGTGTGGAGATTGCACGTTCTTCCCCCCTGTGACCTGCGTGGGTTTTCTCCGGGAGCTCTGGTTTTCGATCACACTCCAAAGACTTACGGGTTTTCAATTGAATTGGCTCGCTACAGTTGTAAATTGTCCGTAAACGCAAAATGCTGGAGTAACTCAGTGGGTGAGGCAGCATCTCTGGAGAGATGGCATGGGTGATGTTTCGGGTCGAGACCCTTCTTCAGTCTGAAGAAGGTCCTCGACCGGAAACATCACCCGTTCCTTCTTTCCAGAGATCCTACCTGTCCTGCTGAGTTACTCCAGCTTTTTGTGTCCATCATCAATTTAAACCAGCATCTGCATTTCTTTCTTACACATTGTAAATTGTCCCTTGTGTGTGTAGTGTTATTGTGTGGGTATCGCTGGTTGGCACGGACTCGGTGTGATGAAGGGCCTGTTTCCGCGCTGTCTCTCCAAAGTAAAGCTTAAGACTTCTCTTGTTCCTCTTTTCCCAATTGCCCTGTTAATCTTCCCCTCCCCCCTCTACTCCCAGGTCATGTTCACGGGGCTGGTGGATGAAGAGGGGATGGAGGTGATCCGGCAGCTTGGGGGCGAGGTGGTGGAGAACGTGCACGACAGCACGCACCTGGTGGCTAACCGGATCCGCCGCACCGTCAAATTCATGTGTGCCGTTGCCAGGGGCATCCCTGTGGTCACGCCGGAATGGCTGAAGCAGGTGGGTCTGCTGAGCTCAGCTGAAACACGCCCCACGGCCCACAAAGTGTCGGTTCGGGAACAGATCCACCCAATTGTGGACGGAGCCGAGACCATCAGAGGGCGTTGGAGGCCGGTTCTCTGGATACTTTGGGGAGAGAGCTGGATGCGGCTCTTGGAGATGGCAGAATCAGGGGATATGGGGGAGAGGGCAGGAACGGGGTACTGATTGGGGATGATCAGTCATGATCACATTGAATGGCCTACTCCTGCACCTATTGTCTATTGTATATGGATACATAGAGGGATATGGACCAAACACGGGCAGGTAATACTAGAGTAGATGGGGCATTTGGCATGGGCAAAAGGGAATGTCTCCATGCTGTATGACTGTATAACTATGACTATGAGAAATCATGGCATAGGTCACTCTACTAATCTTTATTTTGACCACAATGGAATGAAGAATATAACATATTTTGATGTTTGCAGATATGATCTTATACGAGGTATGACCAGCAATGAATTGTTGGAATCTCGTTGCCTAGAATTGTGTTTTAACATTCAAAATTATTTTCTGAAATACTGTACGAAATTCCATAAAGTAAGTTTAGTTTTGGTTATTTGGGTGATGTTTATATGTTTAGCTTGTGCCTATTGTCTATCATCACATAAACCAACCTCCCTTCCATTATAATCTCTTGTTTCGTAGACTACGGATAGCTCGATTTTAATCATGTGTTGTCTTTCTATTGACTGGTCCCTCTCAATCCCCATTCTCCTGCCTTGGCCCCACAGCCTCTGACACCTGTACCAATTGCGAATCTATCAATCTCCGTCTTAAAAATATCCACGATGGCCTCCATGGCCATCTGCGGCAATGAATTCCACAAATTCACCACCCTCTGACTAAATAAATTGCTCCTCATCTCCTTTCTAAATGTACGCCCTTTTATTCTGAGGCGAAGGTCATAAGTGATAGGAGCAGAATTTGCCCATTCGGCCCATCAAGTCTACTCTGCCATTCAATCATCTTCTCTCTCCTAACCCCCATCTCCTGATCCATCTCTCTCCTAACCCCATTCTCCTGCCTTCTCCCCATAACTCCTGACACCCGTTCTAATCAAGAATTTGTCTATATCTGCCTTAAAAATATCCACTGTCTAGGCCTCCACAGCCTTCTGTGGCAATGAATTCCAGAGATTCACCACCCTCTGACTGAAGAAATTCCTCCTCACCTCCTTTCTAAAAGAGCGCCCTTTAATTCTGAGGCTGTGACCTCTGGTCCTCGACTCTCCCACCAGTGGAAACGTCCTCCCCGCCCGCGTCCACGGCTGCTTTAGTTGCAGGATGCAGTCTATGGTTAGTTTTGTTTGCTGGGCTTGTGTTATTGTGTGTTCTCACTTGCCATTGGGCCCTTGTTTTTCCGATCGACCCGCTGGGCCCGGAGAAGAGCGGGAGGAACCGCTACTTCCTGTCCCCCCGCAGCTTCTTGCTGGGTGACCGCGAGCAAGAGCAGAAGTTCAACTTCAGCCTGCGCGACGCCATTCACAAGGCCAAGGAGCAGAGGCTGTTGCAGGTGAGCCAGCTCGCTGAGGCTACGACACTTTACCGGGTGCAGTGAAATTAATTGGTCTACACAGTTCAGTTCAGTTATCACTAGGTGGCGCAGCGGTAGAGTTGCTGCTTTACAGCGCTCGCAGCACCAGAGACCCGGGGTCGATCCTGACTACGGGCGCTGCCTGCACGCAGTTTGTACGTTCTCCCCGTGACCTTCATCGGTTTTCTCAAAGATCTTTGAGGGGTGATATCATAATCATAATAAGCATAATCATACTTTATTAGCCAAGTATGTTTTGCAACATACGAGGAATTTGCCATACAGTCATACCAATAAAACGCAGCAAACCACACAAGATACATTTTAACACGAACATCCACCACAGTGACTCCTCCACATTCCTCACTGTGACGGAAGGTGAAAAAAAGTTCAATCTCTTCCCTTCTATGTTATCCCGCGATCGAGGGCTTCGAGCCTTCCGTTGATGGGACAATCTTGTCTCCCGCCGCTGGTGTTTGGGTCCTCCGCGTCGGGGGCGATCACGCTCCTGCTTTGGGGAGAAATCTCAGCTCCCCCGTGCCGGGCGATCGGACCCCGGGTCGGGGCTGGTCGAACCGTCTGTGACTTTGGAGCTTCCCGACATCGGTCTCTACCCGTGACTGTGAGCTCTTCGATGGTGAAATCCGCAGGCCGCATTTGGAGCGTTGCTCCCATGCAAGGCATTGCAGGCTCCGATGGTAAGTCCACGGCCCCGCGATGGGGCTCAAAGTCAGTCCCGAGCAAGGCCGCCAGTTCCACGATGTTAGGATGCAGAGCGACCGGAGATATGATCCGGAAAACAATTACATCTCCAGCAAGGTAAGAGATTGAAAAATAGTTTCCACCGACCCCACCCCCCACATAAAACAAACCAGAAGAGATTAACATAAACTTTTAAAACACACATAAAGTAATAAAAAAGACAAAAAGACAGACAGACTGTTGGCGAGGCTGCCATCAACTGACGCCGCCACCCGGTGGTACTATTGAGGTATATAAAATCATGAGAGGAATGGATCGGATTGATGCACAGAGTCTTGCCCAGAGTAGGGGAATCGAGGACCTGAGGATATGGCTTTAAGGTGCAGGGGGAATGATTTAATAGGAATCTGAGGGGTATCTTTTTCACACAGAGGATGGTGGGTGTATGGAACGAGCTGCCAGAGGAGGTAGTTGAGGCAGGGTCAATCCCAACGTTTAAGAAACAGACAGGTACATGGATAGGACAGGTTTGGAGGGATATGGAGCAAACGCGGGCAGGTGGGACTGGTGTAGTTGGGCCGAAGGGCCTGTTTCTACACTATCACTATGACTAGTGTAGCTGAGACATGTTGGCCGGTGTGGGCCCGTTGGGCTGAAGGGCCTGTTTCCACGCTGTATCACTCTATGACTAGTGTAGCTGGGATATGTGGGCCGGTGTGGGCAAGTTGGGCTGAAGGGCCTGTTTCTACACTGTATCACTATGAGTAGTACGCTGATCCAGGATACAAAGTCGCTGGTTTGGTGCCATTTACAAGCCCCCAGTTGTTGTAAGTGCAGGGATCTTGATTAGACCGTGAAGGTCCGTTGCAGGGCCGGCCTGGCAAAGCATAGCCATGGTGACCTCCGCCGCTGTAGTCCACGTCCTCGGCCTCTTGGAGCGGCTCCCGGTCCAGCCGAGTCGCAGGCTGTTACAGGGCTTCCAGCGGCCAGTGTGCTCGCCTGCCCTCCAGGTGGGTTCCCGTGGGCCCTCTACCCACAGTGGGTCGGCCGGGCCTTCTGGGCAGGAACCTCCCAGTTACAGGGAGTTCATGAGTTATAGCTGTAGGAAGGAACTACAGATACTGGTTTACACTGAAGACAGACACAAAAAGCTGGAGTAACTCAGCGGCTCAAACAGCATCTCCGGAGAGAGAGAGAGACTAGGTGACATTCCGGGTCGAGATCCTTCTTCAGACTGAGAATCAAGGGAGCGGGAAACGAGAGATATAGAAGGTACAAAGAACAAATGAATAATAGTCTGGCTTCAAACGTGATCGGACAGCAGAAAGAATCACAGAGGGGGTCTGAAGGGTCAGAGAGAACATGCAAACTCCGTACAAACTGCACCCATTGTTTAATTCAACCCCGGGTCTCTGGCGCTGCGCCACCGTTGCCCGATGGCAAGGTAGGGATGAGTCAAATGCAAGCAGATGGCACTGGCGTAGATGGGCATCGCCGCTTAGAGATTCAGCATAGAAACAGGCCCTTCAGCCCACTGCCCGTGCCGACCAGCTATCTCTGCAGATGAACACTGACCAACACGCACTGGGGACAATTTACAAATGTACCAAAGCCAATTAACCTACTATCCCGCACATCTTTGGAGTGTGGGAGGAGACTGGCGCACCCGGAGAAAACCCAGGCAGGTACAAACTCAGTGCAGACAGCGCCCGTGGTCAGGTTCGGACCTGGGACCCTGGCGCTGTGATGCAGCAACTCTACCCGTGCTGCCCCGGCCAGCATGGACCATTTGGGCCGAAGGGCCTGTTTTCGCGCTGCGTGATTATATGGCCGCCGAGAGTATTTTCCAGAGTTGAAGCTGCTTTTCTGACCTCTTTCCGCAAGCCGGCATTCATTAGTGTCTCCCTCATCCCGCCAGGATTACCGGATCCACGTTACGCCGGGTGTGCAGCCAGACCCCAGCCAGATGGCGACTATCCTACAGTGCTGCGGGGCCACGGTGCTGCCCAAGATGCCCAGAGCCAACAAGGTGAGACCCCCACGGTCGCTGCATGGCCCTTGCTCCAAGTAAATGCCACGGCTAAGGCTGGCTATGTCCATAGTGATTTATTTGTCACACATGCAACTGCACGGTGAAATTACACATGCGGGCACCGCCAGTCCGGACAGCCCGTGGCGCTCGATGTACAGGAGCGGTTCCCGCAAACCGCGGTCCCTCTCCTCGCCCGGGGCCCACCTTCGTGACTCTGTGCAGCCGACTTTGAAGTTAGTTCCCTGGCTCACCCTCCCAGCTGGCCCTTGCTGCTCGTGTCCGTTGTCTCCAGCTCCCACCCGGTCCCGCCGACCGACAATCCTTCACTGTGCATAGCCCCTGTCTTTCATCAGTGATGGGAGCAGAATTAGGCCATTCGGCCCATCAAGTCCACTCTGCCCTTCAATCGTGGCTGATCTCTCTCCCATGATCACAGTGAATGGCAGTGCTGGGTCGAAGGGCCGAATGGCCTACTCCTGCACCATTTGTCCTAACCCCATTCTCTGACCTTCTCCCCATAACATCTGACCCCTGTACTCATCAATAACCTATCTACCGCTGCCTTAAAAATGTCTACTGAAGTTTTTGACCTCCACAGCCTTCTGTGGCAATGAATTCCACAGATTCACCACCCTCTGACTAAAGAAATTCCTCCTCATCTACTTCCTAAAGGAGCGCCCTTTGATTCTGAAGCTAAGCCCTCTGGTCCTAGAATCTCCCACGGTGGCACAGCGGTAGAGCTACTGCCTCACAGTGCCAGAGACCCGGGTTCGATCCATAGCACAGGTGCTGTTTGTACATAGTTTGTACCTTCTCCCCGTGACCTGCGTGGGTTTTCTCCGAGACCTCTGGTTTCCTCACACACTCCAATGACGAACAGGTTTGTTGGTTAAATGTTTAAGAAGGAACTGCAGATGCTGGAAAATCGTAGGTTGACAAAAATGCTGGAGAAACTCAGCGGGTGAGGCAGCAGAAATGGAGCGGAAATAGGCAACGTTTCGGGTTGAAACCCTGCAGGTTAATTGGCTTGGTATAAATATATACTGTAAATGAGTCCATAGTGTGTGTGTGTGTGTGCGATGGTGTTAATGTGCGGGCATGGACACAGTGGGCCAAAGAGCTTGTTTCCGCTCTGTATCTTTAAACTAAACTAGTGGAAACATCAAGAGTCTCGACCTGAAACGTCACCCATTCCTTCGATCCAGAGATGCTGCCTGTCCCGCTGAGTTACTCCAGCAATGTGTATATCTAGTGGAAACGTCCCCTCCACATCCACTCTATCCAGGGTTGGAGGGAGGGTGTAGATAGCAATGTGGCTGTGATGCTAACCCTGTGTTTTGCCATTTGGGATGGGCCAGGAGAAGACATTGGTGATTTCCTGCCCCGGCGACCTTCCCAAGTGCAAAGCTGCCCTCAACGCCAACATCCCGGTGGTGGGCGTTGAGTTTGCCTTGACGGGGATCCTGCAGCAGGCCGTGGACCTGGGGAAATATCGGCTGGACGGGGACGCGGACGGGGACGAGGACGAGGTCTCCCACGGCCAGCCGCAGGGGAAAGGGAGAAGGCTGCAGTCTCCAGAGGCGCCTGTAATTGGGGGCAAGAGGAAGAAGCGGTGACTGACTCCAAACCCCCTTCACGGGCATCTGCCAATCCTGTAAATACACCATGTAATTTAACAACCCGTTTTATGCACTTTTCTCATTAAAGTGAAGAAAATGTAATATGGTGGTGTCCTTGTTTTTAATTGGAAGGTGGAAAGGTCATAGAGTGATACAGTATGGAAACAGGCCCTTCAGCCCAACTTGCCCACACCAGCCAACAATGTCCCAGCTACACTAGTCCCACTTGCCTGCGCTTGGCCCATATCCCTCCAAACCTGTCCTATTCATGTACCTGTCTAACTGTTTCTTAAACGTTGGGATAGTCCCCAGACTCAATGACCTCCTCTGGCAGCTCGTTCCATACACCCACCACCCTCTGTGTGAAAAGGTTACCCCTCAGATTCCTATTAAATATTTTCCTCTTCACCTTGAACCTATGTCCTCTAGTGCTAGATATTCCTACTCTGGGCAAGAGACTCTGTGCGTCTACCCGATCTATTCCTCTCATGATTTTGTACACATCAGGTGACCTCTCACCCCTGCTGGGTTACTGCTGTTGTATGTCACACAGTATGGAAGCAGGCCTTTCAGCCCCACTTGCCCATCTACACTAGTCCCGTCTGCTTGAGTTTTGCCCATCTGTAGGAAGGAACTGCAGATGCTGGTTTAAACCGAAGATAGACACAATAGGTGCAGGATTAGGCCATTCGGCCCTTTGAGCTAGCACTGCCATTCAATGTGATCATGGCAGATCATCCCCAATCAGTACCCCGTTCCTGCCTTCTCCCCATATCCCCTGACTCCGCTCTCTTTAAGAGCCCTATCAAGCTCTCTCTTGAAAGTATCAAGTGAACCGGCCTCCACCGCCCTCTTAGGCAGAGAATTCCAGACTAACAACTCTCTGTGCGGAAAAAGTGTTTCCTCGCCGCCGTTCTAAATGGCTTACCCCTTATTCTTACCCTGTGGTCCCTGGTTCTGGACTCCCCCAACATCGGGAACATTTTTCCTGCCTCCAGTGTGCCCAAACCCTAAAAAAACGGGTAACTCAGCGGGACAGGCAGCATCTCTGGAGAAGAATAATGGGTGACGTTTCGGGTCGATACCCTTCTTCAGACATCTCGACCTGAAACGTCACCCATTCCTTCTCTCCAGAGATGCTGCCTGTCCCTCTGAGTTACTCCAGCTTTTTTTGCGTCTCTGATGTTTTGCCCACATCTCCCTGAAGCTTTTCTATCCATGTTCGTGTCCAGATACCTGTTGTTGTTACAGTACCTGCCTCAACTACCACCTCTGGCAGCTTGTTCATCGCATCATAGGTCACCTTTACCACGCTATCTACTTGGGTTACCTGCTTCAGCAAGCCATGGACTTGAACTGAAGATCAGAGCAGCCCAGTGGCACAGCGGTAGAGTTGCTGCCTCACAGCGCCGGAGACAGGTTCAACCCCGACTATGGGCGCTGTCTGTACGAAGTTCAATCATTCTCCCTGTGACTCATGTGGGTTTTCTCCGGGTGCTCCGGCTTCCCCCCACACTCCAAAGACGTACAGGTTTGTAGTGTAACTGGCTTGGTATAAATGTAAATTGTCCCTAGTGTGTGTAGGATAGTGTTCGTGTGTGAGGATCACTGGTCGGTGTGGGCCGAAGGGCCTGATTCTACTCTGTATCTCTAAACTATCCACTAATCCCACCTGCCTGTGTTTGGCCCATCCATATCCCTCTAAACCAGCGGTGTCAAACCATATCATCCCGCAAATGTATCCGATCCAGCCGACCAGCCATGTGCTCACCTGGGTCCTACTCAAGTGTTCAAGAAAGAACTGCAGATGCTGGAAAAATCGAAGGTAGACAAAAAGCTGGAGAAACCTTTTTCAGTCTGAACAAGGGTCTCGGCCGGAAACTCCATAGATGCTGCCTCACCCGCTGAGTTTCTCCTGCTTTTTGTGTACCTCCAACCTCTCAACAAGGTCCACACATCTCTAAAGTCTCACTGACAACTTAAAAAAAAAAAAAAAAAATTAAATCGTTCTCAATGTTAAGTGAAACATTTAGTGGACCTGCCAGTAAACGTTTATTTTTTAAGAAATTTAGGAAAACGTCACCTTCCTTCAGAGATGCTGCCTGTCCCGCTGAGTTACTCCAGCATGTTGTGTATATCTTTGGTTTAAACCGGCATCTGCAGTTCCTCCCTATACAAAATTATTATGTATTCCCTACCTTTACACAGTTATAGAGGTCCAATAAGTCGGAGTGGGAGTAGGATTGAAAATTAAAGTGACAGGCAACAAGAAGTTCAGGATGGTCCCATGGACTGAATGCAGGCGGTCATCCAACCTGCGTTTGATGTCGACAATGAAACCAACCTTGAAGTTAAACGTGTAGGAAGGAACTACATATGTATTGCGATTTGGGTCTCGACCAGAAACGTCGCCCATTCCTTCTTTCCAGAGATGACTGCCAGTCCCGCCGAGTTAAACCCCTGCCTCACGGTGCGAGTCGGCCCACGAGTGACCCCGAGTTTAAAACAAATTAAACTTGTGGTAATCACGTACAATTAACGTAGCGGGAACGTCGGAACTCGTGGACGCAACTTAGCGACTCGTGGCGCTAACGGCAGGTACCCGTGAATATTTTTGAAAGTTTTCCATGATTCAAATTTAGTCTTGAAGTTAAAAATTGAAACATTTAAACTCGTTCTAAGAACGTAGTGGCCCGTGAGTTTACCTTGGTGACTTGTGAGTCTACCGTGGGCACTTAACTCCAGCATTTCGTGTCTATCTTGAAGTTAAAAAGACAGCGCTGTTAACAAACAGTATAGAATGCAAGTGCAAAAAATAGCATCGTTTTTTTCTCTCTCCCATCACAACTTTCTTGTAGCCTTCGACTGTAAGTTAATGCTAATCATTAAAGGAATGCTCGCTAGGCAATAGGAAACGAAATTAGTGAAGTGAAACACTTTACATAGAAACATAGACATAGAAACATAGACAATAGATGCAGGAGTAGGCCATTCGGCCCGTCGAGCCTGCACCGCCATTCAATATGATCATGGCTGATCATCCAACTCAGTATCCCGTACCTGCCTTCTCTCCATACCCCCTGATCCCTTTAGCCACAAGGGCCGCATCTAACTCCCTCTTAAATGTCGCCAATGAACTGGCCTCCACTACCCTCTGTGGCAGAGAGTTCCAGAGACCCACCACTCTCTGTGTGAAAAAAGTCCTTCTCATCTCGGTCCTAAAGGATTTTCCCCTTATCCTTAAGCTGTGACCCCTTGTCCTGGACCTCCCCAACATCGGGAACAGTCTTCCTGCATCTAGCCTGTCCAACCCCTTAAGAATTTTGAACGTTTCTATACGATCCCCTCTCAATCTCCTAAATTCTAGAGAGTATAAACCGAGTCTATCCAGTCTTTCTTCATAAGACAGTCCTGACATCCCAGGAATCAGTCTGGTGAACCTTCTCTGCACTCCCTCTATGGCAATAACGTCCTTCCTCAGATTTGGAGACCAGAACTGTACGCAATACTCCAGGTGTGGTCTCACCAAGATCCTATACAACTGAAGTAGAACCTCCCTGCTCCTGTACTCAAATCCTTTTGCTATGAAAGCTAACATACCATTCGCTTTCTTCACTGCCTGCTGCACCTGTATGCCTACTTTCAATGACTGGTGTACTATGACACCCAGGTCGCGCTGCATCTCCCCTTTTCCTAATCGGCCACCAGTCTATACCCGCCATCCGCTGTGTGGAGGAAGGAACTGCAGATGCTGGTTTACACCGAAGGTAGACACTAAACGCTGAAGTAACTCGAGGGGACAGGCAGCATCTCTGGAGAGAAGGAATGGGTGACGTTTCGGGTCGAGACCCTTCTTCATTCCTTCTCCCCAGAGATGCTGCCCGTCCCACTGAGTAAACCTCTGTAAAAATCTGAATAAAAGAGCACTCTTTTAGAAAGGAGGCGAGGAGGAACTTCTTTAGCCAGAGGGTAGTTAATCTGTGGCACTCGTTGCCAGAGAGGGCTGTGGAGGCCAAGTCAGTGGGTATTTTAAAGGCTGAGATAGACAGAACCTTGATTAGAAAGGGTGTCAAGGGTTAGGGGGAGAAGGCAGGAGAATGAGATTAGGAGGCAGAGATCAGTCATGATTGAATGGCGGAGTGGAGTCGATGGGCCGAATGGCCTAATTCTACTCCTCTGTGATTTGTGCACTTGTGAAACTTTATAAAGCTGTTCCATTGCTGCTTTGAAGATGTGGGAATGTTCACTAGCTGGTGATAGAGTGGATTCTCTGCATGTTGTGGATGATGGAAAATTTTCCCCCCCGTTTTACAAGAGCGGTTCCTTTCATAAAATCAAGTTCAGACACTTTAGCTTAGAGCAGGGGTCTCTAAACTTTTCAGTATGGGGGCCACATGATATATTCGGGACGTTTGCAGGCCGTAGGAAAAAAATAAAGAAATGTCAATTTTATAAATGTGATCTCTCTCTGTCTCTCTCTCTGTCTCTCTCTCTGTCTCTCTCTCTGTCTCTCTCTCTGTCTCTCTCTCTGTCTCTCTCTGTCTCTCTCTCTGTCTCTCTCTCTCTGTCTCTCTCTCTGTCTCTCTCTCTGTTTCTCTCTCTCTCCTTTGTCTCTCTGTCTCTCCTCTGTCTCTCCTCTCTCTCCTCTGTCTCTCTTTTGTAGGAAGGCCATTCTTGGTATTGAGGGAGTGCAGCGTAGGTTCACCAGGTTAATTCCCAGGATGGCAGGACTGACATGTGATGAAAGAATGGGTCGATTGGTTGTGAACTTGTGTTCACTGGAATTTAGAAGAATGAGGGGGGATATTATAGAAACACATACAATTCTTAAGGGATTGTACAGGCTAGATGCAGAAAAAATGTTCCCTATGTCGGTGGAGTCCAGAACCAGGGGATCACAATTTAAAAATAAGGGGTAGAACATTTAGGACTGAAATGAGGAACAAAATCTTCACCCAGGGAGTTGTGAATCAGTTGAATTCTCTGCCGCAGAAGGCAGTGGAGGCCGATTCACTGGATGTTTTCAAGGGAGAGTTACTGTAGATATAACTCTTAGGGCTAATGGATTCAATGGATATGGGGAGAAAGCAGGAACGTGAGACTGATTTTGGATGATCAGCCATGATCATATTGAGTGGTGGTGCTGGCTCGAAGGGCAAATGGCCTACTCCTGCTTCTATTTTCTATGTTTCTATGTTTTTAAACCTTTCCCATCTGCATACCTATCCAATGTATTTTAAATATCCTAACCGATGAAGGCTAGTGATGGATTGTCTGACTGATACATTAATATCACATGTGATATGTCACAGTGACAATATTTGTTTTGTGTACCATACACAAGGTATGCAAAGAGTCACCATGTATAGGGCGTGGTTTGTGAACCGCTGCGCGTGTCATTAGATATTTCCACCAACATTAATAGCTTATAAAAAGAAGATAGGCACAAAAAGCTGGAGTAGCTCAGCAGGTCAGACAGCATCTCTGGAGAAGGGTGAAAGTACAGCCGGGCCGAGCGGGGCAGGGGAACAATAATGTTGGTGGCAGACAGATGGAAGTAATAAACGCCTGCGCAGTTGGGGGCTATGCGTGAGTGGATAGGGGGAAAGGAGCAAATTAACTAAATTAATATAATATCGGGGCTGTGGTTAGTGTGTCTGTGTGTGTGAGTAGTTAGTGTGTGTGTGTGTGTGTGTATGTGGGGGGGGGGTGGTTATTGTGTGTGTGTGTGGGTGGGTGGTTAGTGTGTGTGGGGTGGTTAGTGTGTGTATGTGTGTGTATGTGGGGGGGGGGTGGTTAGTGTGTGTGGGTGGGGTGGTTAGTGTGTGTGGGTGGTTAGTGTGTGTATTGTGTGTGTGTGTGGGGGGGGGTGGTTAGTGTGTGTGTGTGTTTGTGGGGGGGGTTTGGGGGTTAATGTGTGTGTGTGTGTGTGTGGGGGGGGGTGGTTAGTTGTGTGTGTGGGGTGGTTAGTGTGTGTGGGGGGGAGTTGGGGGTTAGTGTGTGTGGGGGGTGGTTATGTGTGTGGTTTGTGTGTGTGTGTGCGTATGTGTGGGGTGGTTAGTGTGTGTGAGTGTGCGTGTGTGTGGGGGGTGGTTAGTGTGTGTGTGTTTGTGTGTGTGTTTGTGTGTGTGGGGGTGGTTAGTGTGTGTGTGTGTGGGGTTGGGGGGGGTTAGTACGTGTGTGGGGTTGGGGTTAGTGTGTGTGGGGTGGTTAGTGTGTGTATGTGTGGGGTTGGGGTTAGTGTGTGTGTGTGTGTGGGGGGGGTTAGTGTGTGTGGGGTGGTTAGTGTGTGTGTATGTGTGTGTGTGGGGGGTTGGGGTTAGTGTGTGTGTGGGGGGGGGGGTAGTGTGTGTGGGGGGTGGTTAGTGTGTGTGTGTGGGGGTGGTTAGTGTGTGTGTGGGGGGGTGGTTAGTGTGTGGTGTGTGTGAGTGGGGTGGTTAGTGTGTGGGTGTATGTGTGGGGTGGTTAGTGTGTGGGTGTATGGTTAGTGTGTGTGTGTGTGTGGGAGGTGCTTAGTGTGTGTGTGGTTAGTGTGTGTGTGTGTGTGTGTGGTTAGTGTGTGTGGGTGGGGGTGCTTAGTGTGTGTGTGTGGGTAGCTTTGTGTGTGGGGGGTGGTTAGTGTGTGTGTGTGGTTGGTGGGTTAGTATGTGTGTGGGGGGTGTGTGGTTAGTGTGTGTGGGGGGGGTGGTGGTTAGTAGTGTGTGTGTGTGTGGGGTGGTGGTTAGTGTGTGTGTGGGGGGTTAGTGTGTGTGTGTGTGTGTGTGTGTGTGGGGTGGTTAGTGTGTGTGTGGGGGTGTATGTGTGGGGTGGGGGTTAGTGTGTGTGTGTGTGTGTGTGTGTGTGGGGGGGTGGTGGTTAGTGTGTGTGTGTGTGTGGTGGTTGGTTTGTGTGTGTGTGTGTGTGTGTGTGTGTGGTGGTTAGTGTGTGTATGACGCCGCAGGTCGGCATCCCGCAACCATGCATTGAGGGGACGGGACCCAACGGGTCCCACTTGGCCTAGTAGCCAATAAAAAAAAGATAGGCACACAAAGCTGGAGTAGCTCAGCAGGTCAGAAAGCATCTCTAGAGACAGGAGAAGGTAAAACCGGGCCGAGCGGGGCTGCGGAACGCTAATGTTGCCCGTTTGCTCACTACATTTCATCAATTAAGGCATTATTTTTGTTTTTTCTTGATCCTTTTGGCATCTAAAGAGTTTCAGAAGTGATAAAACTGGCTGTAGAATTTTAAAACCGCCCATGGTTCTCAAGTGGGTTTTTACATACAAAAGGAAAACACCTCTGAAACAAAATTTACAGCCAGATTTATCACTTCTGAGACTTTTTAGATACCAAAGGAATCGAAAAACCACAAATAATGCCTTACTGTTGATGAAATGCAGTGAGCAAACGCGATCATTTTCAATTCCGATATCTGCACGGCCAATGTTCGCCAAGCACTTTAGCTGTTGTCGTCCCTTCAGCTCTCGCTTCTCTTTACCTTCATTTCGCTTCACTTTTGCAATTCTGAAGTTACGTCTCTCATGCTTACCCCGACTTCCACAATTTTTTACAGCGCAAAAATCCAACATTTTGGCGGTTTTTAACAGGTAGGAAAGTACGCATTTCTTGCATTAACAACGTATACTGGAAGTTACGGATGTCCTCCAGATGGATTGAGCGGCTCCGTGCGTCAAGCCCTATGACCAGTGACCTTACGTGCACACCCCCCAATACGTTGCTTCTGCCAAACAGGCTAACAATTACATTTCACCAGCAAATCGCTATGACAAAGTGTGAGGTACAACCAATTACGCCAGTGATGGGAAGAATGCAGCCTTGCGATTTTTGATCTACTGTATATGTATGGTTTTGTTTACCTTTGACATTTCACATTGAGGAAGTTGAGCAGCCAGTGAAATCACTTTATTTTCAGATAGGTGCAGGATTTGGCCCTTCGAGCCAGCACCGCCATTCAATATGATCATGGCTGATCATCCAAAATCAGTGGTAGACAAAAGTGCTGGAGAAACTCAGCGGGTGAGGCAGCATCTATGGAGCGAAGGAAATAGACAACTTTTCGGGGCGAAGCCCTTCTTCAGACTGATCCAAAATCAGTACCCCGTTTCTGCTTTCCCCCCATTTCCTTTGATTCAGTTAGCCCTAAGAGCTAAATCTAACTCTCTCTTGAAAAAACATCCAGTAAAGTATAACTCAATTCACAACAACAGGATTTATATTCGCAGGCACACCCCTAACCACATGCCTACGCGCTGAGTTTATGTACGTCTCAACTTGTCTCTGTCGCGAGAAAGGAGAACTCACACTCACTTCCTCTCCTTCGCTGTGTTCTCCCAGCCTGTCAACCCCGTCCTGTCTCCCAGTCTCTCTCCCTCTCTGTCTCTCCTTGTGTCTTCCAGCCTTTGCTTCATTCTCTGGTCTACTTCTTTCCACCCCCTGGTCCTGAAGGTAGACACAAAAAGCTTGGAATAACTCAGCGGGTCAGACAGCATCTCTGGAGAAAATGACACAGGAGCTTGGCACGGTGGCGCAGCGGTAGAGTTGCTGCCTCACTGCGCCAGAGACCCGGGTTGGATCCTGGGTGCTACTTGTAAGGAGTTTCTACTTTCTTCCTGTGACCACGTGGGTTTCCTCCGGGTGCTCAGGCTTCCTTCCACTCTCCAAAGATGGACAGATTTGTAGGTTGGTTTGAAGAAGGGTTCTGATCCAAAATGTCAGCTATTCCTTCTCTCCAGAGATGCTGCCTGTCCCGCTGATTTACTCCAGCGCTTTGTGTTTGTCTTAGGTTTAAACCAGCATCTACAGTTCCTTCCTGCACAGTGCAACTGAATTGACGGCAATGACCACAACACAAGTCGCTCTCCATCTGTAACCACAAGTTTTCGTGCTGTGTTTATCCCTCCAAGTTACTCCAGTCGGGAGAAAGATGTACTCATGTTCAGCTGCTCTCTGTCTCCTTCACTCCATTGACTCCATATACACCTCAGGCTGCCTCGGCAAGGCCAGCAGCAAAATCACAATCTAGTCTCACCCCGGTCACTCCCCCTTTCCCCTCTCCCATCAAGCAAGAGGGTGGAAACGCACACCTCCAGATTCAGGGAAAGTTTCTTCCCACCTGTTATCAGGCAACTGAACCATCCTATCACCAACTAGAGAGCATCCCTAATGTGAGGGATAAAGTGATTAAACCCCACTATTGTAAGGGGCTTTAAAGAGGATTCAAACCGATAGGGGCCAGGGAGAGGGTTCTGACACAGTTGTGTATAAAAGTTACCAGACCCAACCTTGAGTAAGAAGTAATAGCATTGTATAGCGGTAGAAGGGAGTGATGTAGCTAGATTCCTATCAGTAGAATGAAGCGATAGATGGGACCCTTGTCACTATAGCTTAGCTTTAGTGCTGATATAGGAGAACTGAGAGAGTTCACTTGGAGGTGAGTAAAACTAGGGTAGGTCATGAACAACTGAGCATGCTTAATAAAATAAATGAATATTACAACACACCCCTGGTCAAGAAACTGCTCATTACCATGGACATGCGATGTATGATGTGGGAGGTACTGGGGGGACGTACCTACAGGTTGTCCACCTCAGTGTCTGATTGGAGCGGGTCAAAGGAGGGGAGGTTGGATGTAGAATTGTGTGTATAAAGGGGGTTTACCTTTCTGACTTCGGTGTGTCTCAAATTGAAGAGGCACCCGGCTCTGCAGACTCGAAAATAAAGAATCTCTTGCTTCCACGATTTAATCTTTGAGTAGTGATTGTGAGCACATTGCATATCTCAAAAACTGGGGGCTCGTCTGCGATCGCCACTCCGGCTGCTCGGTGGAGGCAAAGAAGGAAGGGAAGGTGCTCCCTGCTGATTTCAGCAGTCTCTGATCTCCTTGCTTGCCATCAGCGGTTTGAGCGAGTGAAATTCGGGCAAAAGACTCAGGAAGCAAGAGGGAGTGTCAGATAAATAAATAAGGGACGGTCGAGCGATTCTTGTGCACAAGACCCAGGTAAGAAAATTGACTATTAAGTATTGCCTGGGCGATCGGGGTCTGTCGGACGGGAATAGTCCGATAAGATAAAGATAACCGGAACGGGAAAAGTAAGAGTCCGGGGGGGAAACAGGACAAGGCTCACACTGGTGAAGAGCCGCACATTCTGCCTGATAGTCCATTGGGGCGAATGTGGCAATCTTGGGGAGAAGGAAGCCCCGGGGGTAAAGATAAGGAGACTACGATTAAGTTCTGTTATTTTGATTAACCAAAGGAACCAATAAGGGGGAGTTCAGTCTGTTGGCACTGGACTGTACAGAATATTCAGAGTATCTAAGAAAAATCTAAGGAAAATCACAGTGCGAAATGTTTTGAGTACGAAAAGTTAAAAATAAAGGAGAAGCACATGAAAGACCTGGGTGTCACGGTACACCAGTCATTGAAAGTAGGCATGCAGGTGCAGCAGGCTGTGAAGAAAGCGAATGGTATGTTGGCATTCATAGCAAAAGGATTTGAGTACAAGAGCAGGGAGGTTCTACTGCAGTTGTACAGGGTCTTGGTGAGGCCACACCTGGAGTATTGCGTACAGTTTTGGTCTCCTAATCTGAGGAAAGACATTCTTGCCATAGAGGGAGTACGGAGAAGGTTCACCAGACTGATTCCTGGGATGGCACGACTTCCATATGAAGAAAGACTGGATAGACTCGGCTTGTACTCGCTGGAATTTAGAAGATTGAGGGGTGATCTCATAGAGACTTATAAAATTCTTAAGGGGTTGGACAGGCTAAATGTAGGAATATTGTTCCCGATGTTGGGGAAATCCAGAACAAGGGGGTCACAGTTTAAGGATAAGGGGGAAGTCTTTTAGGTCAGAGATGAGGAAAAATTCACACAGTGGCGAATCTGTGAAATTCTCTGCCACAGAAAGTAGTTGAGGCCAGTTTGTTGGCCATATTTAAGAGGGAGTTGGATGTGGCCCTTGTGGCTGAAGGGATCAGGGGGTATGGAGAGAAGGCAGGTACAGGATACTGAGTTGGATGATCAGCCATGATCATATTGAATGGCGGTGCAGGCTCGAAGTGCCG
This sequence comes from Okamejei kenojei, assembly GCA_035221665.1. NCBI lineage: Eukaryota > Metazoa > Chordata > Chondrichthyes > Rajiformes > Rajidae > Okamejei > Okamejei kenojei. The sequence continues at coordinate 19,568,304 of CM069160.1, read as the reverse complement.
AATGGCCTCCTCCTGCACCTATTTTCTATGTTTCTATGAAAGAAATATTGAGTTGTTTCACACAATCTCATTGAAGTAAGACTGGAACTAATGTGATGTGTGTGTAAAAAACGGTTTTGTATGAATGAGGAAGTTTGTATATGTGATAGGTTTGTTTGCTGTAGGCCACATGCTGTAAGGGTAGGTGTGTGTGTTCCTTTAAGAAATTGTAAGCAATGGGGGAGGATACGAACAGCTGTAAGGTAACGGAAAACGCTTTGTATCATCGCAACTTAAAAGGGGAAAGTTGGAAAATGTAGGTTGCTTGGCTTTGTTGATTTCTTTTCAGTAAAGTTAATTTGGAAAATTGTTAGTCGTATGTATTTAAACTAGGAATTGGAATTTGGGAATTGTAGGGAGAATGGTTTGAACAAAATTAGAAATAAGTTAATTGCTGAACAACAAGCAGCTTTTATGGTTTGTTTAGATAAACATTCTGGTTGGAGAAGGGTAATAAATTAATGGGGCCCAGGGGAGAAAAAAAAGGAGTTGGCAGACAATGATGTCAATAATGGGAAGTTTATTTACTTCACAAGAAAGACAGATGGTCAGACAAGCAGGAATAAAGATCTGGGAAAAGGGGTTGCAGGCTCCGGGAGTAGCAGCAGACGCAGGTCAGCAGTTACTAAAGGTTAATTTCGTAACCAAGTCATGGCCAGATATTAGAAAGAAACTGGAAAAATTGGAGGATTGGAATGACAAACCATTAAATCAATTGTTAACAGAGGCTCAGAAAGTATATGCATGACGGGATGATGAAAAACAGAAGGGAAAGGAAAAAATGATGTTGCAGGCAGTACAGCAAGGGGTAAAGAAGAAGGGAGATGAAGGTGATAGAAGGCCGGGTGCTCATGGAGACCGGGGAAGGGGAAAAGGCTGACAGAGGACAAGGAAGAGGTGAATGGAGGGACTGAAGTTGGGGTCCCTGGGAAAACAAGGAACAAGGATCAGGAGGGTGGTACACAAGGCCATCCCGGTGTTACTATTGTAACGAGAAGGGTCATTTCAAGAGGGAATGTCCCAGGCTACGACGGGAGGTGCAGTCGTACACACTCATGGAGGAAGAATAGGGAAGTCAGGGGTCCTGCTCCCTGGGGTGTATGGGATACACACGGGAACCTCTGGTAAACTTGAAATTAGGACCCCAGGGAGAGGATATGGTATTTATGGTAATTCGGAAGCGGAGAGATCAAGTGGAACTAAGGTACCAGAAGAAATTGGATTGGGTGAAAATCAAGTCAGAATCTCGGGGGTAGGGGGGAAAGTGATGACTGCCCCCGAGGTAGAAGGGGTGGTGGTAAAATATGAGAATCGAGAAGTCAGTGGAAGATTTTAAAAAAGGAAGGTGAATAAATTTGCAAAGGAGGATAAACTATCTAAGAAGTAAGAAATTGAGTTTAGAATGAGAAAGAAGGCAGATCAGAAAGGATTAAAGTGGGAAGCAGAGGGATAAATTGATGAGACTGCTTTAAAAAAGATAAGAGCAGGCCAGACACAGATTATCCTTTGGGGCACCCATAAACTGAGAGGGCTGAGAAATACCTTACCCAACATTCCTGATGGGGCAGGAAATGGATTATGGCTTTGGAGGACGATTATTGGCTATGGGAGATTTGAAGGCACTGTTGGTGAATGTGATAGGAACCACTAAACTGACAGAACTCCTGAAGATGGCTGGTATAAAAATGCTGTGAACAATGCAATAAACAATGGCACGCTGTTTGACACAGTCAGGCAGAGGGTATGGCAGGCCCTCAGACAAAAATCCAGCAGCCTATCTGGAGAACAAGCTGAAAAGGTGGAGACTGGAAACTGAACAAAAATAGAAGGCAACCAGTTAATGAACACTATATTTTGAACCACTGTGGTGGATGTCATTCCTCATAAAGTCAAGTCTAGATTGGAGGAGGTGGTGGGATTGTAATCTATTTCCCACCCCTGATTCAGTGATCATTTGGTCAATGAGGTTGAGAAATAGCGCAAAGATAGGAAAAAGACTTGCAGACCAGCAGGAAGAGGTGCAGAGGAAAATGATGCAACTGTAACTTGAAGAGCTCAAAAAGAAAGAGCGTGAAAAAAGGAAAGTCAATGTTGTCAGTAACAACAGATCTGGTTGAAAAGTCTGAAATAAGTGATGCACCGACACACAGTGAGTCCTATAACAGAGCCAAACAGGGGCCAGAGATTCCATGCCAATAATAAATGTATTTGGGAGAGTGTTTCCTCAAATGCCCTATCAGGAGTGAAATAAATCTGGATATAAGCCCAGACAGGACTGGGGTCCCCAAGGGAGGAGGGATCTCAAGGAAGAGGTCAAGGAAGGCTAGTAAGGAGATAGGTAATGGATAAGGTTTTGGGGATGTGAACAGGTATGGTAATTAGGAAATAATAATAATATTAAGATAATGGTGAACATAGCTATGGTAAGAACATTAAGAAGAGGTATTAAATACACCTAGGCTAGGATGCAGCAGGGTTTTAAATTCTAGCCCCATGTTTTTAATCAGATGTTGTAGGCAGATTTGGAAGGTGTTGATATAGTATGTGGATGATTTGTTGGTTTGTTCCACAAGTGAGAAGCAATGTGAGAGAGAGACATTGTAATTATCTTGGAAAAGATGGCACCGGAGGTCATAATGTATCAAGGAAGAAGTTGTTGTTTTGTCAGCAGCAGGTAGAATATTTTGGACGAGTAATATCTAAAGAAGTAAAAGCTATAGCGCAGGATCAAATTGAAGCGATGATTGACGTTCCCAAACCTCAGACAGTAGAACAGATGATGATGATCTTGGGAATGGCAGGATATAGTTCAGACTAGATTGGGAAGTATGTTGAAATTGTGATGCCATTAAGAAAAATAATGAAGGAAGAAGGACACACAAGTCTGAGAAATGTTTTACAGTCAGAGCCTTTGAATGAAGGACAAAAAGGTTTTGCTTGTGGATGTTTCTTGTTAAAGGGATCATAATAGCAAGTATGCAGGGTTTGAAGTGATGCATCAGGATGAATAAGACTTTAAGGTAATCAAATTGGAAGCTTGCCTGCAATCTTGCTTAGCTCAATTGGCAGAAATTAAGGCTTTAAGAGCAGCATATGTACATGGAGTCTGGCACATGTTTGGAACAGTAGGGAAACAGAAAGGCTTTGAGAAAAGCAACGGAGACCCCATGCAAAGTTAGCAGTGTCCCCCTATGAAATGTTGTATGGGTTACCTTATTTGGGAATACCCACCATAGAGGGCAGTGATGTATTCTTAAGGAACTATTTACTGGCAGTATCTCGTTCCCTTACAGAATTAAAAGCTAAAGGACTAATGGCTCAAAGCCCACCACTCGACTTTCCAATACATGCTGTAAAGGCCGGCGACTGGGTACTGGTCAAGAATTGGAAGGAGGAGAAACTCCAGCCCAGGTGGACCGGCCCATACCTAGTATTACTGACAACCGAGACAGCAGTACGAACACAAGAAAAAGGGTGGACCCACGCAATCCGGGTTAAAGGACCCGTTGATCCACCCGCTCCTGATAAAGAGGAACAGTGGATGGTGAAGCCAGGAAATAAGCCCCTAACATTAACTTTTAGAAAAAAAATTAAATGTATAACTAGCAGTATGTAAGGGGCATTTGTGGTATTGTTTGCTCTGCATGTAATTATGGTAAAAAGTATTAATAACTGTGATAAATGTTATCATCCTATCAGATGCGGAGGGTGGACAACCAGATCATTTACTTATTATTCCCATGTGAACGATGCTTGCTATAACCTGAGGACTAGAACTATTTGTGAGGACGGGGGAAAGAAGTATTATAGGGTAGAGAATAGAGGATATGTAGGGAGGTTAGGCTACGTTACCTGCCCAAAGGGGGAAAGATGGGTTTGTATGACTAGGACAGGGCAGTTAGGTTTCCCTTTCCATGCCTTAAGATGGACATTAGACAAATTGAAGGAGGAAGTAATAACAAGGTTAACGAAAGTAGTGGTCACCAAGCCTCCCCCTCCCCCACCTACTCAGCTTCAATTGCACCAGACACTGTACGAAGAAATAAAGAAGCAGATTGAGATCCCTGAAGGAGGAAAAAAATCTGTTTGTGGACATGGCCCTCCGGATAGCTGGAATCCTGAATGTGACTAACTGTTGGGTCTGGGGCGGACCACTGATGAGCTCACGTTGGCCGTGGAGAGGATCCAATGTTGAAGTATGGGACCTAATGGAGTGGAACCTGACAGTTGGACAAGACCGAGATCCCCAGGCATGAGTCCTGACAGACGCTCCAGTTGGGACTGAGTGTATCGCTAGGCCCTGGGCAAAGGATGCCGTCCTAGTAGGCAGCAACCCCTGCCAGCGCATCGTCACCCAGTGGCCAAATCAGTCCCGAGTGTGGTGGCCAGAGGAGCCTAAATGGTATCCAACTAAGAAAGACGGGAGAAACTGCACTATCTGGATGAAGACCGATGGAATGGAATTGACTGGACTATGGAACTGCACCGGGAACAACCCTTATCAAGGAATCCCAGTGTTGCGAGACATATGGAACAAGGTTACCTCTAGTGGACCGGCCCCTGAAGGACTGTTATGGATATGCGGACACAAGGCATACTCGGTGTTACCGACAAATTGGAGTGGGACTTGCTTTATTGGACTGGTACAACTGGGATTTTTCCTGTTAAACACCGAAGAAGGGCGGTCGCTAGGAACACCTGTATTTGACGACCTATATCGGAAGAAGAGGAAAATAGACATTGGAGAATGGGAAGATGATGAATGGCCACCAGCAAGAATCATCTCATACTATGGACCAGCCACTTGGGCACAGGATGGATCCTGGGGCTACCGAACCCCAGTATACATGTTAAACCGGATCATAAGACTTCAGGCAGTACTGGAGGTAATTACCAACCAAACTGCGGGGGCACTGGAGATGCTGGCAAAGCAGCAGACGCAGATGAGAGCAGCAATATACCAGAACCGGTTGGTCCTAGATTACCTCCTGGCAGAAGAAGGAGGGGTATGCGGGAAATTCAACCTCTCTAATTGCTGCCTAAACATCAACGACAATGGACAGGCAGTGATGGACATATCAGAAGGAATCCGTAAGTTGGCACATGTTCCAATACAGAAGTGGAATTTGATTATGGGAACCCAATGGTGGGATTCCATCCTCGGAGGAACATGGTGGAGAACGGTGGGACTTGTGTTTCTATGTGCAGAGGCTGGACTGATCTTTATCCCCTGTTGCATCCCTTGTTTTAGGGAACTTATTACAAGGAGTATAAGTCAGATGCCGGCTGTAGTCATGCCTATGGGAGAGAAAGGGGTAATACAGAAAATAATGACAATGCGACCAGGGAAGGTCCAGGATCTCTAATTGCTGGAAAAGGAGATTAGGACATTGTTCCTTCAATTTGAACTGAAGGAGCTTGAAATTGAGGTTTAATCAATAGATGCGTAGCAAAAGAAAAAGGGAGGATTGTGAGGGATAACGTGATTAAACCCCACTATTGTAAGGTGCTTTAAAGAGGATTCAAACCGATAGGGGCCACGGAGAGGGTTCTGACACAGCTGTGTCTGAAGGTTACCAGACCCATCCTTGAGTAATAAGTAATAGCATTGTATAGCGGTAGAAGGGAGTGATGTAGATAGATCCCTATCAGTAGAATGCAGTGATAGATGGGACCCTTGTCACTATAGCTTAGCTTTAGTGCTGATATAGGAGAACTGAGAGAGTTCACTTGGAGATGAGTAAAACTAGGGTAGGTCATGAACAACTGAGCATGCTTAATAAAATAAATGAATATTACAACACACCCCTGGTCAAGAAACTGCTCATTACCATGGACATGCGATGTATGATGTGGGAGGTACTGGGGGGACGTACCTACAGGTTGTCCACCTCAGTGTCTGATTGGAGCGGGTCAAAGGAGGGGAGGTTGGATGTGGAATTGTGTGTATAAAGGGGGTTTACCTTTCTGACTTCGGTGTGTCTCAGCTTGGAGAGGCACCCGGCTCTGCAGACTCGAAAATAAAGAATCTCTTGCTTCCACGATTTAGTCTTTGAGTAGCGATTGTGAGCACATTGCATATCTCACACCTAACTACCATCTACCTCATTGGAGACCCTCGGACTATGTTTGATCAGACTTTACTGGCCTAATTTTCTTCACCCTCAGATCCAGTTGACATCTGAGACACTTAAGGCCCAGTTGACATGACAGAGAGAAGTTGAGGCATAAACAAAAGCATGTAAGCATGTGGTTGGATGCAGGAAGAGTGTTCCCGATGTTGGGGAAGTCCAGAACAAGGGGTTACACTTTAAGGATAAAGGGGAAGTCTTTTAGGGCTGAGATGAGAAAAACATTTTTCACACAGAGAGTGGTGAATCTGTGGAATTCTCTGCCACAGAAGGTAGTTGAGGCCAGTTCATTGGCTATATTTAAGAGGGAGTTAGATGTGGCCCTTGTGGCTAAAGGAATCAGGGGGTATGGAGAGAAGACAGGTACAGGATACTGAGTTGGATGATCAGCCTTGATCATATTGAATGGCGGTGCAGGCTCGAAGGGCCGAATGGCCTACTCCTCCACCTATTTTCTATGTTTTTATGTTTCTATGTTAGGTGTATGCGTGCGAGCACACATCCTTGTGAGGGATAAAGTGATTAAACCCCATTAAAAGTAAGGAGTTTTAAAGATAATTCAAACAGAGAGGGGCTGGAGAGAGGATTCTGACACAGCTGTGTCTGAAGGTTACCAGACCCATTCTTGGGTCCTTGAGTAAGAAGAAATAGCATTGTATAGCGGTAGAAGGGAGTGATGTAGAGAGATCCCTATCAGTGGAAGGGAGTGATAGATGGGACCCTTGTCACTATAGCTTAGCTTTAGTACTGATATAGGAGAACTGAGAAGGTTCACTAGGAGGTGAGTAAAACTAGGGTAGGTCATGAGCAACCGAGCATGCTTAATAGAATAAATGAATATTACAACACACCCCTGGTTAGGAAATTGCTCATTACCATGAACATGTTTGAACATGCGATGTATGATATGGGAGGTGCGAGGGGATGTACGGTGGTATGTACCTACAGATTGTGCACCTCCGATCCTGATCCTTGGAGAGGCACCCGGCTTCTGCAGAGTCGTGAGGAATAAAGAACTCTTGCTTCCAAGATTTAGTCTTTGAGCATTAATTGTGAGCATAAAGGGTATCTCACAAATTGGGGGCTCGTCCACGATCAACACTCCGGCTGCTTGGTGGAGGCAAAGAAGGAGGGGAAGGTGCACCATGCTGATTTCAGCAGTCTCCGATCTCCTTGCTTGCCATCAGCAGTTTGAGCGAGTGGTATTCGGTGGGAAAGACTCGGGAAGCAAGAGGGGGTGTAAGGTAAATACGTACGGGACGGTCGAGTGATTCTTGTGCACAGGACCCAGGTAAGAAAAACGACTATTAAGTATTACCTGGGCGACCGGGGTCTGTCGGACGGGAATAGTCCGACGAGGTAATGGGAAACCGGAACGGGAGAAGTAAGGGTCCGGGGAACCTGGATGAGGCTCATACTGATATGGAGCCTAACATTCCGCCCGATAGTCCGTTGGGGCGAATGTTGGATGGGGTGAAGGGAACACCCGGGGTAAGAGTAAGGAAACTATGATAAAGTTTTGTTACTTTGAGTGGCCAAAGGAGCCTATTCGAGGGAGCGCAGTGTGGTGGCCGCGGTTGGGTTCAAGTGAGGACAAGGATGGGACGGGTGTCCCAGGCAGTAGTCGGAGGACGCGATCTCAAACGAGGGCAGAGGAACAGAGATTAGAGCGGTCTGTTCAAATGAAGCCCCTCAGGGAGGTCCCATTAGGGGGAAATGCCGGGGGGATGGGATTTGTAAATGTGCCTCTCACCAGTATGGGGGTGAGGAACTTTAAAAAGGAGATGAAAAGTTTATTGGAAGACCCCTTGGGACTGGCTGAACAAATAGATCAGTTCCTAGGGCCAAAAATGTTTTTATGAAAAATATTGAGTTTCAAACAATCTCATTGAAGTAAGAATGGAACTAATGTTATGTGTGTGTAAAAAAACCGGTTTTGTATGAATGAGGAAGTTTGTATATGTGATAGGTTTGTTTGCTGTGGGCCACATGTTGTAAGGGTATGTGTGTGTGTTCCTTTAAGGAATTGTAAGCAATGGGGGAGGTTATTGTAAGGTAACGGACAACGCTTTGTATCATCGCAACTTAAAAAGGGGAAGTTGGAAAATGTAGGTTGCTTGTCTTCTATAGATTTCTTTTCAGTAAAGTTAATTTGGAAAATTGTTAGTCGTATGTATTTAAACTAGGAATTGGAATTTGGGAATTGTAGGGGGAATGGTTTGAACAAAATTAGAAATAAGTTAATTGCTGAACAACAAGCAGCTTTTATGGTTTGTTTAGATAAACATTCTGGTTGGAGAAGGGTAATAAATTAATGGGGCCCAGGAAAAAAAAGGAGTTGGCAGACAATGATGTCAATAAGGGGAAGTTTGTTTACTTCAGAAGAAAGACACATGGTCAGACAGGCAGGAGAAGGGGTTGCCGGCTGATGCGCCGACTTGGAATAACCAAACAGGGGAAGGAAGAAAAAGTATGAGAGATCTCAGGGAGATAATAATCAAGGGAATTAGAGAAGCCGTTCCCAGGGGACAGAATTTCGAACGGGCTTTTGAAAATCAGCAGAACAAGGACGAACCTCCGACAGTGTTTTTACAAAGGTTAAGGAAAAATGTCCAGCAGTATTTGGGGATATACCCTGATACGACCGCAGGTCAGCAGTTGTTGAAGGTTAATTTTGTAACAAAATCATGGCCGGATATTAGAAAGAAATTGGAAAAATTGGAAGGTTGGAATGAAAAACCATTGAATCAGTTGTTAACAGAGGCTCAAAAGGTATATGTAAGACGGGATGAGGAGAAACAGAAGGGAAAGGCAAAAATGATGTAGCAAGGAGTACAGAAGGGGGGAATCGAAGGTGATAGAAAGCCGGGTGCTCATGGAGACCGGGGAAGGGGAAGCGGTAGTATTGGAGGACGAGGAAGAGGTGAATGGGGGGACCGAAGTAGGGGTCCCCGGGAAAACAAGGAACAAGAATCAAGAAGATGGTACACGGGGCCACCCCGGTGTTATTATTGTAAAGAGGAGGGTCATTTCAAGAGGGAATGTCCTAAGCGACGACGGGAGGTGCAGTCGTACGCACTCATGGAGGAAGAATAGGGGAGTCAGGGGTCCTGCTCCCTGGGGTGTATGGGATACACACGGGAACCTCTGGTAAACTTGAAATTAGGACCCCAGGGAGAGGATGTGGTATTTATGGTAGATTCGGGAGCAGAGAGATCAAGCGTAACTAAGGTACCGGAAGGAATGAGATTGGGTGAAAAACAGGTTAGAATCTCAGGGGTAGAAGGGAAAGTGATGACTGCCCCCGAGGTAGAAGGGGTGGTGGTAAAATATGAGGATCGAGAAGTCAGTGGAAGATTTTAAAAGGAAGGTGAATAAATTTGCAAAGGAGGATAAACTATCTGAGAAGTAAGACATTGAGTTTAGAATGAGAAAGAAGGCAGATCAGAAAGGATTAAAGTGGGAAGCAGAGGGATAAATTGATGAGACTGCTTTAGAAAGAAAGAGCGTGAAAAAGGAAAGACAATGTTGTCAGTAACAACGGACCTGGTTGAAAAGTCTGAAATAAGTGATGCACCGACACACAGTGAGTCCTATGACAGAGCCAAACAGGGGCCAGAGATTCCATGCCAATAATAAATGTATTTGGGAGACTGTTTTCTCAAATGCCCTATCGGGAGTGAAATAAATCTGGATCTAAGCCCAGACAAGGCTTGTAAGGAGATAGGTAATGGATAAGGTGTGTTGGGGATGTGAACAGGTACAATAATCAGGAAATAATAATAATAATAATAATAATAATAATAATAATAATAATAATAATAATGATCTTAATAATAATATTAAGATAATGGTGAACATAGCTATGGTAAGAACATTAAGAAGAGGTATTAAATACACCTAGGCTAGGATGCGGCAGCGTTTTAAATACTAGCGCCGTGTTTTTAATCAGATGTCGTAGGCAGATTTGGAAGGTGTTGCTATAGTATGTGAATGATTTGTTGGTTTGTTCCACAAGTGAGGAGCAATGTGAGAGAGAGACATTGTAATTATCTTGGAAAAGGTGGCACAGGAGGTCATGATGTATCAAGGAAGAAGTTTTTGTTTTGTCAGCAGCAGGTAGAATATTTTGGACGAGTAATATCTAAAGAAGTAAAAGCTATAGCGCAGAATCAAATTGGAAGCTTGCCTGCAATCTTGCTTAGCTCAATTGGCAGAAATTAAGGCTTTAAGAGCAGCATATGTACATGGAGTCTGGCACATGTTTGGAGCAGTAGGGAAACAGAAAGGCTTTGAGAAAAGCAACGGAGACCCCATGCAAAGTTAGCAGCGTCCCCCCTATGAAATGTTGTTTGGGTTACCTTATTTGGGAAAGATAGAAGGAATACCCACCATAGAGGGCAGTGATGTATTCTTAAGGAACTATTTACTGGCAGTATCCCGTTCCCTTACAGAATTAAAAGCTAAAGGACTATTGGCTCAAAGCCCACCACTCGAGTTTCCGATACATGCTGTAAAGGCCGGAGAAACTCCAGCCCAGGTGGACCGGCCCATACCTAGTATTACTGACAACCGAGACAGCAATACGAACAAAAGAAAAAGGGTGGACCCACGCGATCCGGGTTAAAGGACCCGTCGATCCACCCGTTCCTGATGAGGAGGAACAGTGGACGGTGAAGCCAGGAAACAAACCCGTAACAGTAATTTTAAAAAAAAGCATTGAATGTATAACTGACAGTATGAAAGGAGCAGTCGTGGTATTGTTTGCTTTGTATGTAATTGTTGTAAAAGGTATTAATAATTGTGATAAATGTTATCATCCTATCCAATACAGAGGGCGGACAACCAGATCATTTACCTATCATTCCCATGTGAACAAAGTATGCCATGACCGAAAGACTAGAACCATTTGTAAAGAGGGGGGAAAGGAGTATTTGATGGCAGGCAATAGGGGGTATATAGGGAAGTTTGGGGCCGTTACCTGCCCAAGGGGAGAGAGATGGGTTTGTGTACAGTTAGTTTTCCCTTCTCAGATCATAAAAGGGGCAATAGATAAGACGAAGGAGGAAGTAGTGAAAGAGATTACCAAGGTAGTAGTCACTAAGCCTCCCCTCCCCCACATACTCAGCCTCAATTGCACCAGACACTGTACGAAGAAATAAAGAAGCAGATCGAGATCCCCGATGGAGAAAAAAACCTGTTTGTGGACTTGGCCATCCGGATAGCTGGAATCCTGAATGTGACTAACTGTTGGGTCTGCGGAGGACCACTGATGAATTCACGTTGGCCGTGGAGGGGATCCATTGTTGAAATATGGGACCTGATGGGGTGGAACCTGACAGTTGGACAAGACCGAGATCCCCAGGTATGGGTCCTGGCAGACGCTCCGGTCGGGACTGAGTGTATCGCTAGGCCCTGGGCAAAGGATGCCGTCCTAGTAGGCAGCAGCCCCTGCCAGCGCATCGTCACCCAGTGGCCAAATCAGTCCCGAGTGTGGTGGCCAGAGGAGCCTAAATGGTATCTAACTAAGAAATATGGGAAAAACTGCGCTATCCGGATGGAGATCGATGGAGTGGAATCGGCTGGACTATGGAACTGCACCGGGAATAACCCTTATCAGGGGATCCCAGTATTGCGAGATATATGGAACAAGGTTGCCTCTAGTGGACCGGCCCCTGAAGGACTGTTATGGATATGCGGATACAAGGCATACTCGGTGTTACCGATGAGTTGGAGTAGGACTTGTTTTATTGGACTGGTACAACCTGGATTTTTCCTGTTAAATACCAAAGAAGGCCGGTCGTTAGGAACACCTGTATTTGATGACCTATATCGGAAAAAGAGGAAAATAGACATTGGAGAATGGGAAGATGATGAATGGCCACCAGCAAGGATCATCTCATACTACGGACCAGCCACTTGGGCACCGGATGGATCCTGGGGCTACCGAACACCAGTATATATGTTAAACCAGATCATAAGGCTCCAGGCAGTACTGGAGGTAATCACCAACCAAACTGCGGGGGCGCTGGAGATGCTGGCAAAGCAGCAGACGCAGATGAGAGCAGCAATATACCAGAACAGGTTAGCCCTAGATTACCTTCTGGCAGAAGAAGGAGGAGTATGCGGGAAATTCAACCTCTCTAATTGCTGTTTGAACATCGATGATAATGGACAGGCAGTGATGGACATATCAGAAGGGATCCGTAAGTTGGCACATGTTCCAATACAAAAGTGGAATTTGATTATGGGAACCCAATGGTGGGATTCCATCCTCGGAGGAACATGGTGGAGAACGGTGGGACTTGTGTTTCTATGTGCAGAGGCTGGACTGATCTTTATCCCCTGTTGTATCCCTTGTTTTAGGGAACTTATTACCAGAAGTATAAGTCAGATGCAGGCGGTAGTCATGCCTATGAGAGAGAGAGGGGAAATACAGAGAATAATGATAATGCGGCCAGGGGAAGTTTATGATTTACAGGAAGAGAAGGTTAGGACAATGTTACGTCAGTTCGAGTTGAAGGAGCTTAAAATGAGGGTTTAATCAGTGTATGCGTAGCAAAAGAAAAAGGGAGGATTGTGAGGGATAAAGTGATTAAACCCCATTAAAGTAAGGAGTTTTAAAGAGAATTCAAACAGAGAGGGGCTGGAGAGAGGATTCTGACACAGACCCATCCTTGGGTCCTTGAGTAAGAAGAAATAGCATTGTATAGCGGTAGAAGGGAGTGATGTAGAGAGATCCCTATCAGTGGATGGGAGTGATAGATGGGACCCTTGTCACTATAGCTTAGCTTTAGTACTGATATAGGAGAACTGAGAAGGTTCACTAGGAGGTGAGTAAAACTAGGGTAGGTCATGTGCAACTGAGCATGCTTAATAGAATAAATGAATATTACAACACACCCCTGGTTAGGAAATTGCTCATTACCATGAACATGTTTGAACATGCGATGTATGATATGGGAGGTGCGAGGGGATGTACGGTGGGATGTACCTACAGATTGTGCACCTCCGATCCTGATTGGAGAAGGGTCCGGAGGGGAGGTTGAATGTAAGATTATGTGTATAAAGGGGGATGATTTCTTGGGCTACGGTGTGTCTCGACTTGGAGAGGCACCCGGCTTCTGCAGAGTCGTGAGGAATAAATAACTCTTGCTTCCAAGATTTAGTCTTTGAGCATTAATTGTGAGCATAAAGGGTATCTCACATCCTGTTATTGAGAATTGAGTTGTACTTTACTTCAGATTCTGGCACAGATGGTAAATCTTACCCTGACAATCTTGATCAAACAAATCAATGTTCTATACGAAAAAAGTATAGTGGATAATCTAGCAAAGTCTGCCCCTAGTGAGAGTAATGTTGCCCCAGCTAGCCGTCCCGGCCTCCCTTAAAGACCTCCTCTAGACCGGCCAGACACCAACTCTTGCGTTGTTTAGAGTGTGTAGAAACTGCCGGAGGTCCCATCTGGTCGGGCAGTGTTTGTGGTGGAAGAGAGGAGGGTCTGTGGCTGTTTCGGGTCTGAATTTTTTTTTGTTTATAAACTGAGAGTCATGGCAGGCGTCCCCAAGATACTGGGAGCGTTCAAAAGTTTGAAAGTTGCATTTCCCATCGCGCTGAATGTGACCGGCAACGCGACGCTGGCAGGGATCTTGTTCGGACTTGAGACCTTACTGGACAAAACCAGACGGGCTACAGACAGTACGGGCAGCCTCAAGAAGCGAAGGCGTGCGCCTGCTGTTGCTGGAAGCAATGCCATTTCACGGGCATCATCACCCTGCTGAAAGTATTCATGCCGTCCTTCATGTGGATCATCGTCCTGCTGCTAGACGGCGATCACTTCGCCTGCATTTACCAGGAACCCGGCAGCGGGCCAGGCGACACCCAAAGCTGCAAGGAGATTTGCAGCCACAATCCCACGCCCCAACTGAGTCGCCGCTGCCTCCATTCGTGGGTGAGTGATGTTAGTTCTTTAGTTTAGAGATACAGCGCGGAAATACCCACCGAGTCCGCGCCGACCAGCGATCCCCGCACGCCAACACTGTCTTACACACACATAGAAACATAGAAAATAGGTGCAGGGGGAGGCCATTCGGCCGTTCGAGCCAGCACCGCCATTCATTGTGATCTTGGCTGATCGTCCCCTATCAATAACCCGTGCCTGCCTTCTCCCCATGTCCCTTGACTCCACTATCCCCTAGAGCGCTATCTAGCTCTTTCTTAAATCCATCCAGTGATTTGGCCTCCACTGCCCTCTGTGGCAGGGAATTCCATAAATTCACAACTCTGGGTAAAAAAGTTTTTTCTCACCTCAGTCTTAAATGACCTCCCCTTTATTCTAAGACTGTGGCCCCTGGTTCTGGACTCTCCCAAGCGGAATATGAGGTGCTGTTCCTCCAACTTGCGGTGTTGCTCACTCTGGCCATGGAGGAGGCCCAGGACCGAGAGGTCGGATACGGAATGGGAGGGGGAGTTGAAGTGCTGAGCGACCGGGAGGTCGGGTTGGTTATTGCGGACCGAGCGGAGGTGTTCGGCGAAACGATCGCCAAGCCTCCGCTTGGTCTCACCGATATAGATCATCTGGCATCTGGAGCAGCGGATGCAGTAGATGAGGTTGGAGGAGGTGCAGGTGAACCTCTGTCGGACCTGGAAGGACTGCTTGGGTCCCTGAAAGGAGTGGAGGGGGGAGGTGAAGGGACAAGTGTTGCATTTCTTGCGTTTGCAAGGGAAAGTGCCCGGGCAAGGAGTAGAGCGGGAGGGGAGGGAAGAATTGACAAGGGAGTTGCGGAGGGAGCGGTCTTTGCGGAAGGCAGACAGGGGGGGAGATGGGAAGATGTGCCGGGTGGAGGGGTCACGTTGGAGGTGGCGAAACTGGCGGAGGACTATCTGTTGTATTTGCCGGCTGGTGGGGTGAAAGGTGAGGACCAGGGGGACTCTGCCCTGTTTGCGAGTGGGGGAATGGGGAGAGAGGGCAGTGTTGCGGGGTATGGAGGAGACCCTGGTGCGAGCCTCATCAATAGTGGGGGAGGGGAATCCCCGTTCTCTGAAGAATGAGGCCATTTGCGATGACCTGATGTGGAACACCTCATCCTGGGAGCAGATGCAGCGTAGACGAAGGAATTGGGAATAGGGGATGGTCCTTACAGGAAGCAGGGTGGGAGGAAGAGTAGTCCAGGTAGCTGTGGGAATCAGTGGGTTTGTAGTGGATGTCGGTCAGGAGTGTATCACC
Source organism: Okamejei kenojei (assembly GCA_035221665.1). Classification (NCBI taxonomy): domain Eukaryota; kingdom Metazoa; phylum Chordata; class Chondrichthyes; order Rajiformes; family Rajidae; genus Okamejei; species Okamejei kenojei. The sequence goes on along the minus strand of CM069160.1, from coordinate 19,552,908 downwards.
TGCAATAGAGATGGTGAGGTCAAGGAATGGTAGGGAAGTGTCGGAAATGGACCAAGTGTATTTGAGTGCCGGATGGAAGTTGGTGGTGAAATGAATGAAGTCAGTCAGTTGTGTGTGGGTGCAGGAGTGTTCCCTTTATCACCGATACTTTTTTGCATATCTTTCATTCATTGTTCTTTATCTCTCACATCACCGTCTATATCTCTCGTTTCCCTGATCCCTGACCAGTCTGAAGAAGGGTCTCGACCCGAAACGTCGCCTATCTCCTTCGCTCCTTAGATGCTGCTGCACCCGCTGAGTTTCTCCAGCATTTTGTGTAACCCCAGACTTGTAGGTTAATTGGCTTGGTGTAAGTGTAAACATTGTCCTCCGCGCTGGTGTTTGTGTGTGTGTGTGGGATAGTGTTAGTGAGCTGGGATTGCTGGTCGGCACGGACTCGGTGGGGCTGAAGGGCCTGTTTCCGCGCTGTGTCTCTAAACGAAACTAAACAACTTCCCCTAAATGAAGCCGCATCTTACAACGCACCAGAGCGGATGGGAACTGCCAGAAGGCGCTGATTATGTTAAGGTTCATTTCCTTAAAACAGACTACTTGCTATAAGTTAGGTTAAACCAATTAATTAATCGCTGAGAACCTGTCGGTAAGTTCATCATTTCACAGCTTATCCTGTTATCAATTCGAAAGGTTTTACTCCTGTCTCTCTAGCTGGGGTTGTTCTAAACCATCAAAATAGCTGAATACCTTAACCCATTCCTGTCCAGTCTCAGTCAAGACTTCACTTAAACTTCTTAGTGTCCTATTCATTCCCTCCACTAATCCAAAACTCTGCAATTAGTGGAAGATATGAAATCACACTTTAACTACTGACGAGGCAGAGTCCCCTTCATCACCTTTCCTACTGAACTCCTCCAAGGCCACCACTCTAATGAATGAAGATATGCTCATACAAGTCACATGTTCATACAGAGTCTAACTTATCAATCACAGCTCTACCCATTCAAAGCATGCTTGTCACTAATACAATAGTCTTGCCATCCTGTGCTTCTATCAATCATAAAACTGTTGATCACAAACTTTAGTTATGAAACCCCCAAATAACAGGAACTTAGTCAAAGGTCTATCATCTGCAGTACCTTCTTAAACAATGTAAGGATCCTTATCAGTTGCCCACAGAAGTTCCTGCCAGTAGAGAATACCAATTTCTCAGGAAGCTCATCCTCTCCCAAGGCTTGTGTTAGGGGTGTGCCTACGAATATAATATCTTTATTTTTGGATATTATAATATCACTTTTTGTTTGTTAATTATCTTTTCACGACTCTACACTTTCTGGTCTTTTTCAAGGTTTATTCTGAAGGGGAGATGCCCACAAAACATAACAGCTGGGGATGACCATCCTTCATCTGGAGTTATGGAGTTGCACCATATGAAGTAAAGGTATTAACATGATTCATAATGCAAGACGATAAACAAAAGAAAACTGGAGGAATCACATTTTGTATTTGGAATATAAGGGCGCTAATGAACCAATTAAAAGGGGTAAGATCTTTGCCCAATTAAAAGCCTTAAACAGTGACATCATTTTTTTTACAAGAGATGCATCTGAAATATCAAACACAGATAAGACTGAAGCCAAATTGGATTGGGCAAACATACTACTTTTCATTTACTTCTAAATCTAGAGGCACGGCTATTATCATTCGTAAAGGTATACCATTTAAATTAAAGAATACAATAGCAGATAAAGAGGGGAGATATGTCATAGTCATGGGAGAAATTTATTCTACTCCACTTACTTTGATAAATATTTATGCTCCTAACTTTGACAACCCCCAATTCTTTAGTAATATTTTGGATATAATTTCAGAACTTAACCATCAAAATGTGATAATAGGGGGAGATTTGAATTGTGTTTTAGATCCATATTTGGATAAATCAGCAAAACAAAAAAGGACTAACATAAAATCTAAAACTAGTGAACTCCTAAATACATACATGAAAAATACTAATATAACAGATGTATGGAGGATCGCTAACCCAGTAGGTAGGGAATATTCATTTTATTCAACAGTACATAAAACATATTCACGTATAGATTATTTCTTAGTGGACACAAAACTAATTCCATATACATATAATTCTAAATATCATAATAGTATTATTTCTGATCATTCCCCGTTAACTTTTTCTTTAAAATTAGAGGGAATGCCTGATAAAAATTCGTTTTGGAGGTTTAACCCCCAAATCTTAAACAACTCACAAGGTTGTACTTTTTAAAAGAGCAGATGATATTCTTCTTTGAGACAAATGATACACCAGATATTTCACCCTCTTTATTATGGGAAACTTTTTTTTTTTTTTTTTAATTTATTTATTATAGAAACAAAATAATAACAGAGTACATTATTTTACTATAGTAAAAAATACATAATATTAATGATCAATTCATACTGTTAATATTATTTGTATTGTTCTTAATTATAAATTTCAAGGTTATATATTTTATATAACTAAAAATACATGATACTAATAATACATTTATAATATTAGCAATACTCATACTATTAATACTATTTATTTTGTCTCTAATTTTAAGTATAATGCTAAATATTATGTGATTAATAATATGAAATACTAGTAAAACTTTTATAATATTCATTATATTTTCGTAAAGTTAACAATATTTGTGTTATTATATAATTGAAAATACACAATTTTATATAATTAAAAATATAAGATAGTAATAATATTCTCATGAGATTAATAATATTTGTATTCGTACCGGTATTAAGAGATTAAGATCATTTGTTTCTATACTATTTTCTAGTTTTTTATATAGATAAAAGAAAATAGAAAATAGAATAAAGAATAAGAAAGGTTTGATGGAGAATAGAATATTCGTCATTAATTCGCCCTTAAAGATATATTCATGAATTATTATATATATTTCTTCATCCATTCAAATATCCAGGCCCCAGTCAGGTCCTCGCGCCGAACCGTTATGACCCTGTAAATATTTAATATACGGAGACCAAATCCTTCTGAAGAGGTCTAACCCATCTATAAGGATAAGCCTCAATCTCTCCAAATGGAGTGTCTCCGACATTTCTATATTCCACATTTTGATCGTTGGGAATGCAGGGCCTTTCCAAAATTTTAATATTAATTTTTTCCCAATTATTAGACAGTAGTCAATAAAAGTTCTTTGATTCATTGTTATTAATTGGTCAGTTTCAATATTCCAAGTATAATTAACTTTGGGTCAGGAGTCATACTTATATTGACAACATTCGAAATTATCTTAAATATTTCATTCCAGTATTCTACAATTTTTATACAGTTAGTAAATGAATGTGACAAATTTGCTTCTGAAATTTGACATTTATCACATGTAGGAGATATCTTTGGGAAAATATAATGTAATTTAGATTTAGAATAATATAATCTATGTAGTATTTTAAACTGTATAAGGGAATGTTTAGTATTTAACGAACAGTGATGTATATGTTGTAGACTTTCATCCCATATTTCTGGTCTTATTATGGGAAACTTTTAAGGCATTTATTAGAGGAACTATAATCTCATATCAAGCTTTCCAAAATAAAAAGACTAATACTGAACAATTGCAGTTAGAACAAGAAATTAGACAATTAGATTTAGAAAATGCCAAAGAACCAACTGTAGATAAACATAATAAGATAACAATACTAAAATATAAATTAAATAAAATTTTATCGCCCAGAATAATAAGATTATTTCAAATTACAAAACAAGAAAATTTTGAAATTGGTGATATACCTCATAAACTCCTAGCACGCCAACTGAAAAAACGGGAAACAGAAAATACAATTACTAAAATTAATTCTGACAAAGGGGAATTACTAACACTACCTAAAGATATTAATAAAAGATTTGCTCAATTTTATCAAAACTTATATACATCGAAAACCTCTGCAAATAATACTCAAATTACAAATTTCTTAGACAATTGTAATCTTCCAAAACCAAATATGGTGGAACAAGAGGGATTAGGAGCTCAGATTACACTACAGGAAATAGAAGAAACAATAAGTTCGTTGAAGAATGGCAAAACGCCAGGACCAGATGGCTTTAGTAATGAATTCTATAAAAGATTCTACGAGATCATTTCTCCACGGTTGCAAGATTTATATATATACGCTTTTAAAGAAAATAAACTACCAGAAACACTAACTGAGTCAACTATTACACTTATACCAAAAAAGGATAAAGATCTAGAAGACCCAGGCTCATATAGAGCTATTGCACTCCTAAATACAGACCAAAAAATATTAGCAAAGACCCTAACGAGAAGATTGAGTAAATATATTAGTAAACTAATAAATCCGGACCAAACAGGGTTTATACCAAAGAGATACTCATTTAACAATTTGAGACGGCTGTCTAATATAATGTACTCACATAATACTGAAGAAGAACTAGCAATGATTTCATTGGATGCAGAAAAAGCTTTCGATCAAGTAGATGGCAATATTTATTCAAAGTATTGGAAAAATTTAACACGGGAGATAATTTTATCTCATGGGTAAAATTATTATATGATAAGCCGACGGCTAGAATACTGACTAATAATATATTATCCCCGAAATTCCAATTAGCAAGGGGCAACAGACAGGGGTGCGCGTTACCGCCCCTGCTATTTGCACTAGTGATAGAGCCTTTAGCTGAAAGTATAAGAAGTCATCCGAATATTCATGAATATAATACCAAACACTCAAATAATAAAATTTCATTATATGCAGACGACATATTATTATATATTACAAATTCGCAAAAAAGCATACCAAATATACTAAATGTAATAGAGGAATTTGGTTCTTTTTCAGGATATAGAATAAATTGGAACAAAAGCGAAATTATGACGATAAAACCTCAAGAGTCGACACGTTTGTTGAAATTCCCTTTTAGAATTACAACAGAAAAATTTAAGTATTTGGGCATCCAAATTACTAGGAACTATAAATCATTACTTAACGCAAACTATATGCCTTTATTAACTAAATTAAATGGGTTGATTAAATTTTGGAAAACACTGCCAATATCTTTCATAGGCAGAATAAACGCGATAAAAATGATCTTCTTACCACAAATATTGTACCTATTTCAATCAATACCAATATACTTACCTAAAAAATTATTTAAAAAACTAGATTCTGATATTATGAATTTCATATGGGATTATAAATCACACAGAATTTAAAAAAAACCACTTGTGTAAATCTTAAGAATCAGGGGGACTGACACTCCCTAACTTATTGTATTATTATTGGGCAGTGAATATAAAAAATATAATCTACTGGTTGGATAGTTCTGCCCAACAGGTAGATTGGATAAGAAGGGAGAAAGAGGATTGTTCCCCTTATAATATAGGAGCGATCCTTTTTTCCCCGATAAAACTGAACAATATCACATATAAGAAGAATCCAATTTTTCATAGTATAATACAAATTTGGAAACAAATAAAACTAACTTTAAAATTAAGAAAATTATCGCTTCTTTCTCCAATAGCTAATAATCCTTCATTCAAACCATCCATTATTGATAAAACGTTTATCCATTGGGAAAGAATAGGAATCAAAATGATGGGAGATATGTATGAAATGGGAATTTTTTTATCATTCCAACAATTACAACTAAAATATAATTTGAAAAGTAATCAATATTTCAAATACCTTCAAATTCAAGATTATTAGAAAAAATATATACAAGGATATCAAACTTCAACCCCAGATTTATTAGAGGAAGGAATGAATAGAAAGGCAGAATCAACAATTTAATATCTTACTTATATAATATAATTCTAAATATAGAAACACCAACGACAGAGGCAATTAGAAGGGACTGGGAACAAGAGTTATTGATAAAAATTCCGAACGATAGATGGGATAAAAATTTATTATATGTAAATAAATGTTCAATGAATGTAAGATACAACCTAATTCAATTTAAAATTTTACATAGACTATATTATTCGAAAACTAGACTGAATAAAATATTTTCTAATGTTTCCCCCATCTGCGACAAATGTCTAACTCAAAATGCCACTATAGCACATTCCTTTGTCTCTTGTACAAAACTGTATAAATTTTGGAATGATATTTTTGGAATTTTTACAAAACTATTTAACACAAAATTGAACCGCAATACAGAACTGATTATCTTTGGATCAATGGAAGAGGGAAGTAAACTAACTATATTCCAAGAAGCTTTTCTTAATTACGGTCTAATAACAGCAAAAAAACTTATACTCAAATTTTGTAAAAACGCACCTACGCCAACATTCAAAATGTGGATTTCACGCATGTCTGAAACGCTACATCTTGAAGAAATGAGATTCCTCCTACTAGGCAAAGTAGACCTATTCTTAAAGATTTGGTCTCCTTTTATCAACTTTTTACAAGCATATGGTGCAACATAACATAACCTTAGAAATTAAATGGTTTAGAACCGGATGACGGATGGGCAAAAAAATACGAGATAGGTAGATCTCTCCTAATCTTTCTTTTTTTTAACTTTATCCTTTTCTTTCAATCTTTTAACTTCTCATCTCTATCCTTTATTTCTTTTGCTTTCTGTTTCTACTTGCTTGACTATCTATTCCGACACTCTTTATTTCTTTTTTCTCTCACTGTTCTTTTATTATTAAATCAAAAGTATGAAGTTGTACAAGAATGGAATATGTATGTATGTATTAGGTACTCAAGTACCACACTATTGTACTTACTTCTAACAAAAAAAAAAAAAAAAAAAAAAGAACCCAAATTTCAAAGCTTTCATTTATGCCCCTGTCCCACTTAGGAAACCTGAACGGAAACCTCTGGAGACTTTGCGCCCCACCCAAGGTTTCCATGCGGTTCCCGGTTTTTGTCAGTCTCCCTAATGGTCGAAAGTGGTTTCTGCTTCTTCTATGTTCCAGCGAAGAAGCGGAAACCACTTTCGACCATTAGGGAGACTGACAAAAACCTCCGGGAACCGCACGGAAAACTTGGGTGGGGCGCAAAGTCTCCAGAGGTTTCCGTTCAGGTTTCCTAAGTGGGACAGGGCCATTACTCAGAACCCAAAACCCAAAGAAGTAAAATTAATCTTTACTTAATAAAATAGATAAAATATTCCATTATTAACTAGGATATTATCATTCCCTCCTATTTATCATATGAATCATAACACTACAGTCCTTGGATTGTACATAGTAAAGGCTTCAGACATTCAGTACATAGACAAAGGCTTCATTGTAAAGGCTTCAGAGCAGTAGAAAGGTGACCAGTGGAGACATATCATAAGTGATAGGAGCAGTATCAGGCCATTCTGCCCATCGAGCCTACTCCGCCATTCCACCATGCCGGATCTACCTCTCCCTCCTAACCCCATTCTCCCGCCATGTCCCCATAACCGCTTAACACCCCGCACATATCTACAAGGCCACATATGGTAAACAGCGGGTGGTGGGGATCTGGAACTTGCTTTCTCATATCGAAGTGAAACAATTGGTATGAAGTGCCCTTTCTGTTCATTAGTATCTCCGCCCATGTCTGAAGGTTGGACGCAGCTGGAGTAAAAATAATTCAATTCAGTTATGCTTCGTTAAGGGAATCGGCGTGGAAACAGGCCCTTCGGCCCATCGAGTCCGCGCCGACCAGCGATTCCCCGTACACTAACACTATCCTACGCACTCTAGGGATAATTTACATTTGTACCAAGCCAATTAACCTGCAAATCTGTTGATCTTTGGAGCTTCACGGAGAAACCCCACGCAGGTCACAGGAAAAACGTGCAAACTCCGTACCGACAGCATCCATAGTCGGGATGGAACCCGGGTCTCTGGCGCTGTGTGGCAGTAACTCTACCGCTGCACCACCATTGTGCCGCCCAAAGAGCCAAATGGGAGATCGATCGAACCTGGAGTCTCAATGGTATAACTAGGAGGGGGGGATTCTTGGAGGATTGTGACCCTATAAGATATTTCAACAGTCAGGCATTAGATCACTAGATTCAAGGCAGCGGCTGGAGTCTATAGGAAGGGAATAACGCAGCATCTCTGGAGAGAAGGAATGGGTGACGTTTCGGGTCGAGACCCTTCTTCAGACTGAGAGTCAGTGGAGAGGGAGGAGTCTAGAGAGATGGAAGGGTAAAAAAGTGTGAAAAAGACAGACCGACGCAGATGCTGAGAAGGTACATTGTCCTAGCATGATACAGTGTGGAAAAAGCCCCCTCGGCTCAACGCCCACGCCGACCAACATGTCCCAGCTACACATAGCGCCAGGGACCCGAGTTTGATCCTGACCACGGGTGCTGTCTGTACGTAGTTTGCACGTTCTCCTCGTGACCTGCGTGGGTTTTCTTCGAGATCTTCGGTTTCTTCCCACACCCCAAAGACATGCGGGCTAGCCATAGAAACATACAAAATACATACAGGAGGCCATTCGGCCCTTCGAGCCAGCACCGCCATTCATTGTGATCATGGCTGATTGTCCCCAATCAATAACCCGTGCCTGCCTTCTCCCCATATCCCTTGACCCCAGTAGCCCCTAGAGCTCTATCTAACTCTCTCTTAAATCCATCCAGTGATTTGGCCTCCACTGCCCTCTGTGGCAGGGAATTCCATAAATTCACAACTCTCTGGGTGAAAACGTTTTTCCTCACCTCAGTCTTAAATGGCCTCCCCTTTATTCTAAGACTGTGGCCCCTGGTTCTGGACTTGCCCAACATTGGGAACATTTTTCGTTCATCTAGCTTGTCCAGTCCTTTTATAATTTTATATGTTTCTATAAGATCCCCCCTCATCCTTCTAAACACCAGTGAATACAAGCCTAGTCTTTTCAATCTTTCCTCATATGACAGTCCAGGGATCAATCTCGTGAACCTACGCTGCACTGCCTCAATCACAAGGATGTCCTTCCTCAAATTAGGAGACCAAAACTGTACACAATACTCCAGATGTGATCTTCCCAGAGCCCTATACAACTGCAGAAGAACCTCTTTACTCCTATACTGGAATTGTCTTGTTATGAAGGCCAACATTCCATTAGCTTGGTCTAATTGTTAATTGTCCCCAGTGTGTGTGTAGGATGGCGTTAGCGTGTGGGGATCGCTGATCGGTGCGGACTCGGTGGGCCGAAGGGCGCTGTGTCAATAAACTAAACTAAACTACACGAGTCCCACCTGCCCGCGTTTGGCCCATATCCCTCTAAACCTGCTCTATCCATGTACCTGTAGACAGGGCAGCGCAGTAATGCAGCACTGAGGCAAAGGATGTCCTCGTTGAACAAACGGCATTGACTTATTGAAGGTAGACAAAAATGCTGGAGAAACTCAGCGGGTGAGGCAGCATCTATGGAGCGAAGGAATAGGTGACGTTTCAGGTCGAGACCCTTCGGTACCTCGCTCCTGCTTGTGATTGTTTTTTATCTTTTATCTTTGGCACCGTGTTATTGGGAAGGTGTTGTCGAGCTGGAAAGGAATCTACAGAGAATATTTACGGGGATGATGCCGGGACTAGAGGGTGTGAGCTCTAGGGAGAGGTTGAGCAGGCTGGGTCTCTATTGCTTCGAGCGTAGGAGGATGAGGGGTGATCTTACAGAGGTGTACAAAATCATGAGAGGAATAGATCGGGTAGATGCACTGAGTGCTTTGCCCAGAGTAGGGGAATCGAGAACCAGAGGACATGGGATTCAGGTGAGGGGGAAATGATTTATTGGGAACCTGAGGGGCAACTTTTTTTTTACAAATAAGGTGATGGGTATATGGAATGAGGTAGTTGAGGCAGATGCTATAACAGCATTTAAACGAGATTTGGACAGGTACATGGATAGGAAAGGTTTAGAGGGTTATGGGCCAAACGTGGACCAACGGGACTAGCTTTGATGGAACGACTTAGTTAACATGGGCGAGTTGGGAAGAAGACAATACACAATAGACAATAGGTGAAGGAGGAGGCCATTCGGCCCTTCTAGCCAGCACCGCCATTCAATGTGATCATGGCTGATCATCCACAATCAGTACTCCGTTCCTGCCTTCTCCCCATATCTCCTGACTCCGCTATATTTAAGTGCTCTATCTAACTCTCTCTTGAAAGCACCAGAGAACCGGCCTCCACCGCCCTCTGAGTCAGGGAATTCCACAGACTCACAACTCTCTGGGTGAAAAAGTGTTTCCTCGTCTCCGTTCTAAATGGCTTACCCCTTATTCTTAAACAGTGCCCCCTGGTTCTGGACCCCCCCAACATCGGAAACATGTTTCCTGGGCCTGGTTCCCTGCTGTAGGACTATGATTCCATCTGCGTTTTGCTCAGAGTAGGTGAATCGAGCACCAGAGGACATAGGTTTAAGGTGAAGGGGGAAAGATTTAATCAGAATCTGAGTGGTAGGGGACTTCCGGTGGCGCTATGGAGTGAGTGGAACTCGCGCCATTCAACTCCGTTAAAACTGCATAAAAAACGGGGGTAAAAGGGGTAAATTGAAGCTACTCACCAGAGGAGAACGGTTGTGAATGGCTCCGGTAGCGTTGAAAAGGTGCGTGACGTCATCCGGCGCGCGACTTTAATAAGAAAAATGTCGCTGCATCGCTCCCCCCCCCCCCCCCCCCCCCCCCACCAAGGGAAAAAGCCTGTGAAAAGGGAAGTAGGCCTCACTGGAGTCTTGGGCTCGAGTTTGAGTGCCTCCCAGGAAGATATTTTAAAGATGGACGACCTCAAAAAAATCATTATGGGTGAGCTGAAACAAATGCTTAAGGACATGAAAAAAGAATATAAAGAGGAAATAAAGACTTTAAGAGCTGATATTTTGGTGTATCATGAGAATTTGAAAGAAGAGTCCAAAAAGGAAGTTATAGCCGCTGTAAAGACTATGATGGACGAATGGAAAGCTAAAGCGGGTACTGATTTGCAACCACAGATGGATGATGTAAACCGTAAAACTGGTGAGATGGAGGTGCTGCTGGAAACCAAGTTGGAACCTATTATAACTTCACTTAACCAACAAAATGACGCAATAAAAGAACTGACTGAATCAGCCGAGAAGCGCCTTGCCGAGAACAAGCGTTTATCAGAATTATTACACAAAATAACTGAGAAATGCATTGACTTGGAGGGACGTCAAAGGCGTAAGAATCTTCGTATTGTTGGGTTGAGTGAAGGCCGAGAAGGAAATCAAGACCCTCGAAAATTTGCTGCAAAACTTTTAAAAGATATTCTGAACTTGGACCAAGAACCTCTGCTGGGCCGAGCACACAGGGCATTGAGACGTACCCCTAGAAGGGATGCTTCCCCAAGACAGATGATTGTGAAGGTGGCTTACGATCATGTTTTTGAAGATATGATGAAGATAATAATACGTAAGAAAAATCTCAAATATGAGGGAGACAACATCAGTATTTTTAGAGATTACCCTGCGGAAGTGGCCAAGAGAAGATCTTTATTTACAGAAACAAGAGGTATCCTGAGGAACATAAAGAATCTGAGATATGGCCTGATGTACCCGGCAATATTAAGGATAACTTATGATAACAAGGAGCACTGCTTTACCAAACATACAGAAGCTCTTGAATTCGCTCGAGATATTCACAAGAAACTGGAAGAGGAAGAAGTAGAGGGAGAAGCAGATGAAGATGAAGGACACTGAATATTATTGATCACTTACTTGATGATACTGATTATTGATCACTTATCTGATGATACTGTCCACCCACAGAAAAGGAGGATGATTCACATTGAAGGAGGATTCGCAGGGAAGGAGGAGGAACAATGGACATGGACTCTATCTTGGGGTCAAGGAGGGATGGATGGATTATTAATAAATATAGTTTTGTATTAACTACCCCTCAAAAATGTATGTTAGCTCTCCAAACATAGTGCTATGACACTAATTATATTTGATATCAGTAATATTATTAATTACTAAGTACATAAATTTAATACCCCATCCCGCTATATATAGCCCTTACGGCAAAAACGGAGCTGGAATTATTAATATATTTTTTTTATCACGGAAGTCCGTAGATTAGTAGCCAAGCTAGTGTGGCTTACACCAATACTGACTGCACTAAATATAGTTGTAGTCACTTTTTTTCCCCTTTACACTTTATTAACATCACTTACTTTACTTACATTTTTTATTATTATTTTTATATTATGTATCTTATTTCATATTATATACTATATGGATTTAAGTATGATTGGTATTATATAGTTAGTTCAAGGAGACGTTTGTATAAGACAATGACACAGATATTAAATTTAATCGATCTGATGTTTGGGTATAGGATTGGGTTGGATGAGCTGAGACATCTACTCCATTATAAACCACCTTAATAATAAAATGTATGACATAAACACTAGGATTGGGTGTGATGGAATCACCTGCTGTAGTTGGAATGTCAAGGGAATTAACAAACCAATTAAAAGAGGTAAGGTTTTAGCTCAATTAAATAGATTGAAATCTGATATTCTTTTTCTCCAAGAGACACACCTTAAAAAAGACGCGCAGTAAAGATTAACAGCAAAATGGATTTCCAAAGTATATCACTCTTCATTTACACATAAGTCTAGAGGGGTAGCAATAATTATTCGTAAAGGTATACCTTTTAAACAAAGCTCAATAATAGAAGATGTTGAGGGTAGATATATAATAATTACAGGTGAATTATATTCTAAAAAAGTAATCCTTATGAATATATATGGTCCTAATTTTGATAATCCATTATTCTTCAAGAAAATATTTAACAATATCCCTATATCCACTCAACATAATCTAATAATTGGAGGTGATTTTAATTGTACCTTAGATAATTATTTAGATAGATCATCAATGAAAACGAAAACCACTTCTAAGTCAAGTACATTTATAAATTATTTTATTAAACACAGCAAACGTTAAGGATATCTGGAGAACAGATAACCCATCTGGTCGAGAATATTCATTCTTTTCACCTGTATTTGGAACCTACTCAAGGATAGACTATTTTTTAATAGATTCAAAACTAATCCCATTTACATATGACTCAAAATATCATAATATTATTATCTCGGATCACGCTCCATTAACATTTAAGATAAAATTAAAATACATAACTATTAAAACCTCTAACTGGAGACTCAACCCCAAATATTAAAGGATAGGGCTTGTTATGATTACTTGGTAAAACAGATTAAATTATTTTTTGAAACTAATGACAAACCTGGAATTTCACCATCACTGCTCTGGGATACATTTAAAGCATTTATGCGTGGTGCGATAATATCAGCACACGCATACTTTAATAAGGAAAATCGAAAGACTCAACAAAATTTGGAAAATGAAATAAAACAATTAGATATTGAAAATGCAATATCCCCTTCTAAGGGGCTAAATAAAAATTGCATCATTAAAATATAAGCTAAATAAAATATACTCAAATCAGATTATTAAACTTTTTCAACAGACTAAACAAGTACACTTTGAATTTTGGGATAAACCACAAAAATTACTGGCACGTCAGCTTAGAAAATTAGATGAGGAGAAAATGATACATAAAATTAGATCCGAACAAGGAGAAATATTGACTTTACCAAAAGATATCAATGATACATTTTTACAATATTATCAAAATCTTTACTCATCTAAACTAGCAGGACAATCAGATGGAATGGAAACATTCCTACAAGAATGTCATATTAACAGTTTAGATCAGGAAGGTAGAGACTTGTTAAATGCTGATATATCAGTAAAAGATATTGAAGAATCAATTGGTTCATTAAATAACGGAAAAGCTGCAGGCCCTGATGGCTTAAGTGTTGAATTTTATAAGAAGTTTCATGATCTGATCTCACCACGCTTACATACAATATATAAATATGCTTATGAACAAGGAAAGTTACCAGAATCATTAAATGAGTCTACAATCACACTTATCCCTAAAGCTGATAAAGATTTGGAAGACCCTGGATCATACAGAGCAATAGCTCTTTTAAATACTGATCAAAAAATACTAACTAAAATTTATCTCGGAGGCTAAGTTTAGTGATGAATAAATTAATACATCATGACCAAACAGGTTTTATTCCAAAACGCTATTCATCCTATAATCTGAGACGTCTATTCAATGTCATGTACTCAAAAAGAGTGAATGATATTGAACTAGCTGTCATATCCTTAGATGCTGAAAAAGCATTTGACCAGGTTGAATGGCCATATTTATTTAAAATAATGCAGAAATTTCATCTGGGGGATAGATTTTCCAAATGGGTAAAAATCATATACTCGAATCCAACTGCAAGAATATTAACAAATCAAATACTATCAGCAAAAATTAATCTCTTTAGGGGTTGAAAACAAGGATGCCTGTTATCACCATTACTATTTGCTCTGGTAATAGAACCATTAGCTGAAATGATTAGATCAGAACCAGAAATATATGGATATAATACCAAAACTACAACGAATAAAATATCTCTATACGCAGATGACATCTTAATTTATATTACAAAACCGGAGATTAGTATTCCCAATCTATTTAATGTTATAACTAAGTTTAGTACATTTTCTGGGTATAGAATTAATTGGAATAAAAGTGAAATTATGCCTATAACTGGAATAAAATTATATATATTAGAACAATTCCCACTTAAAATAGTCACGGATAAACTCAAATATCTAGGAATTAATGTACCTAAATCGTATAACTGTCTATTTAAATATAATTACCCTCAAATATTAAATAAACTAAAAAATATATTTTATATTGGAAAACACTACCTATATCAATGATCGGTGTAGAATAAATGCTATAAAAATGATTTTTTTACCACAATTGTTATATTTATTTCAAGCCATCCCTTTATATCTCCCTAAAATGTTTAAAAAAAAAATAGATACTTTGGTTAATAGTTTTATTTGGGACTATAAAAACCATCGAATAAGTAAAAAACATCTATGTAAATCTAAAATAAATGGTGGACTAGCACTACCAAATTTTTTATATTATTTCTGGGCAGTTCAGATTAAGAATATGAATTTTTGGTTGGTAAATTTAGATCATGAACCAAGCTGGCTAAAGATGGAAAAGAAAGACTGTTTGCCTTTTGATGTAGGTTCGATTCTTTTTGCACCAAGGGAAGTACAAAAAAAAATGTATGGTGACAACCCTATAATTCATAGCAATAGACGTATTTGGAAACAAATAGTTAAGACCCTACATATGGATAATTTGTCACTTTGTTTGCCAATTATGAATAATCCCTTGTTTAGGCCCTCTGTATTGGACAAGGGGTTTAAACACTGGAATGATTTAGGAATTAAAAGGATAGAACACCTTTACAAGAAAGGAAAATTTCTTTCATTTCAAGAGTTACAGGATATCTATGGATTGCAGTCAGATAACATATTTAGGTATTTACAAATTAGAAACTATATTAAGTCAAATACGCAAGACTATAAAAATAGAAAACCAGGATTATTAGATGAATTGTTTAATAAACACCCAAATACAGAAAAATTAATAGCGTATATATACAATACTATTTTGGATATGGAAATCCCAACTTCGGAAATATATCGACAAACATGGGAAAATGAAATAGGTTTATCTATAACGAAGGAAACTTGGGAAGAAAGCCTACAATGTATACATCGCTGCTCATTAAATGCTAGACATATATTGATACAATTTAAGGTATTACACAGATTACATTATTCAAAAAACGAAATCAAAATAGAATTTATTCTAACATTTCTCCTATTTGTGATAAATGTCAGAACTTGGAAGCTAATTTAACGCATAGTTTTGTAACATATATAAAACTTAATTATTATTGGACAGAAATCTTTAGAGTTATCTCTGAAGTTCTTAAAATTAAACTGGACCCAGATCCAAAATTAATAATATTAGGAGTTCCGGATTCAAATCTAATATTAACAGTAAACCAAAGAAATTTCTTGGATTACTGTTTGATAATTGGGAAAAAATTAATATTGAAATTTTGGAAGGGAACATTATCCCCCACAATTAAAATATGGACAGTGGAAATGTTGGAGAAGTTGCATTTGGAAAGAATCAGATTTGTCCTAATGGACAAATACGAACTTTTGAACAGATATGGTCTCCATATACAGAATATTTGAAGTGGTAGCTGTTCTTGGCATCACAACTCAATGGGTACCCGGCAGGATTAGATGAAAATAACTCTCTGTTTTTCTTTTTGATTTGTATACATGTCTCTATTGATATCGCTATTTGAAATTGTGTTATTCACTATTAAGATGTATACTATAATCTCTCTTTTTTAATATATATATAATAGTAAGATTAAACGAGAACTCACCTGTTCGAAGTTTGATCGTTATTTTACGAGGAGTTACGATGAGGGATTACGTGAAGAAGAGCCCGCCTCACGCTGGTAACGGCATACTTCAAAGCAACGGCATGAAAAACACAGAACACCAAAGCCGGAGTAACATAGTAAGGCTCATAAAAAGACTTAGAACCACCATTTGATCATTTATTTTACGAGGGTGGGAGTGGAGGGCACGTAATCCCTCATCGTAACTCCTCGTAAAATAACGATCAAACTTCGAACAGGTGAGTTCTCGTTTAATCTTACTATTTTACTTCGGAGTCACGTGAGTGAACTACGTGGAAGAGTTTTAAAGCTTTCTGTGTTTTTTATGTCGTAGAATTAATCCATACGACAGTCCGGCTAAGTAAACACATACATGAGAAAGCAGACAAAAGTTAGATCTTTTTCACAATTAAATTTTTTAATGGTTGAAAGACCATATATATACCCTCCTTATATTTGAGGGAAAAATTGATTACAAGTGACAAAAAGATATCAGTGACTACACAACTGATTATAGCAATTAATAGCAAACAAAGCAGGTGATTATAGTGCTCCCAACACCGCGTGTCCAAAGCTTGTCATAGTGTGAACAGGTTTGTTGTAGAACTTTGAAAAAGTTTCTTCTTTACTCCACCCTGCGATTTTTAAAATATGCTCGAGAGGCTTACGTCCCGCCCCTTCGCCCGCGGACGTAGCTGCCGCCCTGGTGGAGTGAGATTTGAAGACATCAGTGTCTACTCCCGCTAAAACCAACACCTGTTTCAACCATTTTGAGATAGTTTGAACTGAAGCTTTTGTGTGTGGCTTTTTGTGCGTAAGCAGCAATGTCTTTTCGTTTCCTCGAAAAGTGTCCGTAATTTTAATATATTGGGTTCAAATGTCTAACACACACACAAAGCAGGCTCAATATGAAAAAGCTTGAAAGGTTACCTTTGTTCCAGATCTCCCTGGTCTTACTTTGTTTGATCAGATCGTAAACATAGAATACAACGTTATCTGTAGTCACATGCATACAGTCTAAACGCAACATTTGTAAAGTTTGCACTCTTTGGGCTGGAGACCAGTGCCATTAACATGACCAATTTCAATGTTAAACCTATCCAATGTCAACCCTTCAATTGGCGTCCATTTCTCTAAGTAGAGCAAGTACTATGCTCACATCCAAATCTCTGTATATCTAGGTTTTGGCGGATTCATGTGAAAAATTCCTTTCATGAATCGTGATATTAATGGATGCGACCCAATTGACTTCTCACAATCATAAGTCCTAAATAGGACGACAAGGCACAGCGTGCAGTGTTAATGGCACTGTAACTTAAATGTTGCCCAAAGTGCAAATTGGCAAGGAATTCCAAAACATGAGTAAATTCACAGATTCATCAGAAATATTTGACTGTGTGCAAAATTCTTCCCATTTCTTAATATGTGTCATATATTGTTTCTGTGTGCTATGTCGCCATGATGCACCAATAACTGTCAAAGTTTGGTCCGACAATCCAGTTCCTGTAGTGGTCTGGTCAAAACCTGCAGATTAACAAATTCATATATGCATATAATGGGTAACCTTCATTTGTTATGGATTAGTCAAGATATCACTACAGTTAGGAATCTGCATATATGGTTCTTTAATCATATTTAGCATAACTGGGAACCAAGGTTGAGTTGGCCAATTTGGCACTACCAACAATCCGGAAGCTGAATCTTGCTCTATTTTCTTCAAGCATCTCTGGATCAGAGCAAATGGTGGAAAAGCATAAAAGAACATTTTTCCCCAGTGTAATGAAAAATGCATCTACTGCAACTGCGTCCGGATCGTGTTCCCAAGACACATAATGAGGCAATTGATGATTAAGCCTGGATGCAAACAAATCAATTTCTGGCACCCAAATCGTTCAACAAATATTCTTAAATATTGCTGCTTAAGCATCCATTCCGTATTATCTTTAAAAATCCTGGACCTTCCATTGCTACCACATTGTCTTTACCTGGAATATAGCTTGCTGAAATCCATATCTGCCGACCAATACACCATTGCCATATCTCATTGACCAGACAATCACATGATACTGATCTAACTCCCCCCATGTGATTAATGTAAACCACAGCCGTTTTATTGTCTAATTGTATTAATACATGCAGACATTGTTTAGCAGAAACAATATGCTTTAAGCCCATAAAAGGCCCCAATAACTCCAATAGTTAATACCATACTTTTGGAGCAACACTTGCTCTTCAGTTTTCCATCTACCTCCACAACTGGAAGATAAATCTGTGGCCCCCCATCCGAGAGCACTAGCATCTGTTTGCAAAAACCATTTCAGGCTGTTTAATCATGATCTTCTTAGCAGCTTGTGGGACAGTTTTTCAACCCACCATTGCAATTCCAATACTGCTTTCTTTGTTAATTGCATAGGTCTGTCAAAGTGACCTGCCTTATCTTTAAGAGCCCTTACTTTGTCCCTTTGAAGATTTTGATAATGTAATGGCCCAAATTCCACTGCGGAAAAGCTGCCACTAATGTACCAATGACTTTTGCCACTTCTCGGAGGAGGGATAAGGTTTGTGAATGAGGTAATTACACATTTGCAAAATATCATTTGTCTTCTTTGCTGGCAACGTAACTAACATAGTTACTGAGTTAATTACAAACCCCAGAAAATCAATTGATTGAACTGGCTGCAGCTGGGATTTAATTGGATGAATTAAGAATCCAAGCTCTTTCAAACAAAGCTTTAGTAACTGAAATTGAGTGCTCAGCTGACTCTTGACTATCATTAACAATCTGAATATCATCCAGATAAGCCATTACAATGTGTTTCTGTGCTCTTAATTGAGCTAAAAACTGGTTTTCAACAGTTTTGTAAAGAGTCTAGGAGCTGAACTTAATCCATTTGGTAAAGCTTTGAACTGCCATAATTGCCCCTGCCAATAAAACTTTAAGTATCTCCGAAAAAGATGATGAATGGTACAGAATAATAGGCGTCTTTCAAATCAATCTTAGCCATATAAGAACCTGCTGAAATCAAATATTTTGCAGTTTTAAATGTCTCCATCTTAAAACGTTTGTATTCTACAAACTTATTTAGATCTGTAAGGTCTAGAATAATTCTACAACCACCATCTTTCTTATCTTGCGAAATATATTAGAGACAAATTGATGCTTATGTTCATAAGTTTTTTTCAATTACCCCTTTTTCGGATAATTTGCCAATTTCCACATCAATCTCCATTCTTTCTTCTGGAGAAAACACATAAGCATAAGCAGGTTTATTCTGTACAGGAGGAATTGACCCCTTCTTTAAAAATAATAATAGCTCCTGAAACTGCTTGTAATATAAACCGTCAGAAGTAATATTAAGCCAGGCATTATAAATTTTTGCAATCTCCCTCCAACTGGAGATTCATCCCACAGTTTCTTTAAGGATAGAAGTCTTTAATACCTCTCCATAGGAGCGTGATGGTCTCCTCTTTCCCGAATGCAGGGAAGCAGCGGCCTGTGTAGCACGATAATACCTTCGTGACAAATTTCTGCCTCTATAACGAAAATCAAAACTCCTTCGGGCCGAAAACCCTTTTCTTTGTCCAAAGACAAAAGGCTTAATAGTGCTAAAATATTTAGCTT
Organism: Okamejei kenojei; assembly: GCA_035221665.1. Lineage (NCBI taxonomy): Eukaryota > Metazoa > Chordata > Chondrichthyes > Rajiformes > Rajidae > Okamejei > Okamejei kenojei. Next base: position 19,532,940 of record CM069160.1, on the reverse strand, counting down.
CTTCATCCACTGCTTCAGTTGTTTCGGCAGATTTTCTCCAAACAAATATCCAGGAGCTTGAACTCCACTTTCTTGACACAGGCTTGCATATCTAGGGTGAAATATGGGCCGAATCGCCATTTTCCTCATGCAATTGATCTCATAAACGAATTGCAACATTAAACCAAAGTATCTTTTTGAATCTTGTCCATTTCCAGATTCTCCATTTGCCTGCCAAATGCCGTGATGGCAGCCGAAAATAATTTTAGCACCTTTTGAAATTTCATTTCTTGGGCTCTCATACTTGGAGTCATAGATGCATACCATCGGATTCACCGTAGGCACTTCCAATGAGGCACAATTGCCTGGTGCTTTATTATAATTCTGATAATTCATTCATCACAGTATTATGAAGCTGGTGAGATACATATAATTTTATATTGGCAGCTAGGCTTTCTTCCATATCCTCACCACTTCCTTCAGGTATAGCAAAACTTTGTGCTATCCTAGGCAGATCAAGCCTTTTCTTTTTACTTTGTGGCGTGCTTTCAAAAAACATTTCAAATTCAGCAGGGTCTGCCTTCTGCAGCCCTAATTCCATCGGGATATTATCCCATGAGACTTCTTCCAGCAAATCGTGGGTCTGGGAGTATCATTATTCCCAACTTGGCCCACAGCCATATTCATTCATATTGAAACCCTCAGGGTTTTTCTGGGATTCATGAGGGTACTGTGACCCTTGTCTCATAATAGTTTGGAGAACTTTCTCCATTATGCTCCATTTTTAAGCACATAGTTTTATTATCTGGAGGTCTTTCAAAATCAGAATCCATCAGAAACCACGGGCCTCACAGTTTTCTTTTTTGCATTTCTTAGGAACATTTTCCTCCGTGGTTTATAATTTACGGAGAATCTGGGAAATTCTATATCGGGTAAATCAGTGGCCAACGGTATCGGAACCGGGTCCACTCTAGCTTCGATTCCCGTATATTTACTTTCACGCCCCGGGAGGCTCTTTTCACCCGCGAAGCCTTCCTTCCCGATTTCTCCATTTTGTTAAAATTTTATCTTGTGCTCATCAGCACGTTAGCGTCTAAATTTTTACTTTTAGTTTCGCTGTTGGAACATCCAGCGTAAACCTAAAAACCCGCGCCGATGTAACTTCACTTACCTGCGGGCCGTTCCGACCGCTGCGAGGAGCTGCTCCTTTTTTTTTTTTACTGCAGCTCCACCTTCTGCCGTCAGCGTCGACGTCATGCCGTTACCAGCGTGAGGCGGGCTCTTCTTCACGTAGTCACTCACGTGACTCCGAAGTAAAATACTTTGTTTTAATTAAACACATATAACAAGAATATATACATATATTTTTTCTTTTTTTTTCTCTCTCTCTCTTCTCTTTCTATATAATCAAAATGATTATTTAATCACTATTCTTATTGATTAAAATCTATTCTTTTCTTTTTCTACTTTCTAAAAAAAATAGAAGTTTATAAGAATTACTCATAACATTCGTCTACTTATTGAAATAAGTTGGTTGTGTATTTGAAAAGTTGTTATACCGTTGTTATGTTGGATTACTTCTAATAAAAATATTATTACAAGAATCTGAGTGGTAACTTTTTCACACAGTTTAAGAAACAATTAGACAGGTACATGGATAGGTTTGGACTGATATGAACCAAACGCAGGCAGGTGGGAGTAGTGTTGCTGGGACATGTTGGCCACTGTGGGCGAGTTGGGCCGAAGGGCCTGTTTCCACACTATCACTCTATGACTATGACTTTCTCTAACAGGAAATGGGTGGCATTTTGTTGGCGGCGAGCGTGTGTTTATTGGTGATATTTCACATCCTTCCTACATGCAAGTGTGGCAATGCACACTGGATGACTATTACAAGACCAAGTACAGGAGGAAACTGGAGAAGGCGATAGAGATCAAGATGAAGGCGAAAATCGCAGCGTTGCGCGGATGTAGAGGCTGATAAACTCATGGATGATCTGGAACAGAGCGAGACAGGGCAGAAGAAACATAAAGCCGTGCAGTCACCCAGCGACATGGAGCTTGAAGGCAGGTTACTCAATTGAAGCCAATTTGGTCGTCTCCACAACAAAACTAAAGGTCCACAGAAGGGTCTCGACCCGAAACGTCACATATTCCTTCTCTCCAGAGATGCTGCCTGTCCCACTGAGTTACTCCAGCATTTTGCGCCTGTCTTCGGTTTAAACCAGCACCTGCAGGTTTATCTTTCCTTTATCATCATGTGTGTCTGTGTGTGTGTGTGCGCGTGTGCATGCGTGCGTGAGCGTGTGCCTGTGTGTGCGTGTGCGTGTATGTGCGTGTGTGAGTGCGCGTGTGTGCATGCGCATGCGTGTGCATGCATGTATGTCTGCGTGTATGTGTGTGTGCATGCGAGTCTGTGTGTGTGCGTGCTTGCGTGTGTATGTGCGTGTACAGTGGCTTGCAAACATTTTCATCCGCCTTGAACTTTTCCACATTTTGTCACGTTACAACCACAAACGTAAATGTATTTTATTGGGATTTTATGTGATAGACCAACACAAAGTGGCGCATAATTGTGAAGTGGAAGGAAAATGATACATGATTTTCAAATTTTTTTACAAATAAAAAAACTGAAAAGTGTGGCGTGCAAAATTATTCAGCCCCCTTTACTCTGATACCCCTAAATAAAATCTAGTGCAACCAATTGCCTTCAGAAGTCACCTAATTAGTAAATAGAGTCCACTTGTGTGTAATCTAATCTCAGTATAAATACAGGGTACACAAAAAGCTGGAGAAACTCAGCGGGTGCAGCAGCATCTAAGGAGCGAAGGAGATAGGCGACGTTTCGGGTCGAGACCCTTCTTCAGACTGGTCAGGGATCAGGGAAACGAGAGATATAGACGGTGATGTGGAGAGATAAGGAACAATGAGTGAAAGATATGCAATAAAGTATCGGTGATAAAGGGAACAAGCCATTGTAAGCTGTTTGTGGTGTGAAAATGAGAAGCTGGTGCGACTGGGGTGGGGGAGGGAGATAGAGATAGAGGAAATGTCAGGGCCCGAGGGCTGAGGGAGAGGTGGGAAGGGGAGGAGACAGCAAGGGTTAACAGAATTGAGAAAAATTCAATATTCAAGCCAAAGGATGCAGACTCCCCAAGCGGAATATGAGGTGCTGTTTCTCCAGCTTGCGGTGTTGCTCACTCTGGCCGTGGCGGAGGCCCAGGACCGAGAGGTCGGATGTGGAATGGGAGAGGGAGTTGAAGTGCTGAGCCACCGGGAGGTCGGGTTGGTTATTGCGGACCGAGCGGAGGTGTTCGGCCGAAGCGATCGCCAAGCCCCCGCTTTGGTCTCACCGATATAGATCATCTGGCATCTGGAGCAGCGGATGCAGTAGATGAGGTTGGAGGAGGTGCAGGTGAACCTCTGTCGGACCTGGAAGGACTGCTTGGGTCCCTGAAAGGAGTGGAGGGGGGAGGTGAATGGACAAGTGTTGCATTTCTTGCGGTTGCAAGGGAAAGTGCCCGGGGGAAGGGGTAGAGTGGGGAGGGGAGGAAGAATGGACAAGGGAGTTGCGGAGGGAGTGGTCTTTTGCGGAAGGCCAGACAGGGGGGGAGATGGGAAGATGTGGCGGGTGGAGGGGTCCGTTGGAGGTGGCGAAATGGCGGAGGTACTATATGTTGTATTTGCCGGCTGGTGGGTGAAAGGTGAGGACCAGGGGGGACTCTGCCCTGTTTGCGAGTGGGGGGAATGGGGAGCGAGGGCAGTGTTGCAGGGTATGGAGGAGACCCTGGTGCGAGCATCATCAATAGTGGGGGAGGGGAATCCCCGTTCTCTGAATAATTAGGCCATTTGTGATGACCTGGTGTGGAACACCTCATCCTGGGAGCAGATGCGGCGTAGACGGAGGAATTGGGAATAGGGGATGGAGTCCTTACAGGAAGCAGGGTGGGAGGAAGAGTAGTCCAGGTAGCTGTGGGAGTCAGTAGGTTTGTAGTGGAAACATGCAGTCCTTCCAGATCCGACAGAGGTTCACCTGCACCTCCTCCAACCTCATCTACTGCATCCGCTGCTCCAGATGCCAGATGATCTATATCGGTGAGACCAAGCGGAGGCTTGGCGATCGCTTCGCCGAACACCTCCGCTCGGTCCGCAATAACCAACCCGACCTCCCGGTGGCTCAGCACTTCAACTCCCCCTCCCATTCCACATCCGACCTCTCGGTCCTGGGCCTCCTCCACGGCCAGAGTGAGCAACACCGCAAGCTGGAGAAACAGCACCTCATATTCCGCTTGGGGAGTCTGACATCCTTTGGGCTTGAAGATTGAATTTTCTCAATTCTGTTAACCCTTGCTGTCTCCTCCCCTTCCCACCTCTCCCTCAGCCCTCGGGCCCTGACATTCCTCTATCTCTATCTCCCTCCCCCACCCCAGTCGCACAGCTTCTCTTTTTTTTTTTTTCACACCACAAAACAGCTTACAATGGCTTGTTCCCTTTAATCACCGATACTTTTTTGCTTCTCTTTCACTCATTGTTCCTTATCTCTCCACATCACCGTTCTATATCTCTCGTTTCCCTGATCCCTGACCAGTCTGAAGAAGGGTCTCGACCCGAAACGTCGCCTATCTCCTTCGCTCCTTAGATGCTGCTGCACCGCTGAGTTTCTCCAGCTTTTTGTGGTACCCTCGATTCTCCAGCATCTGCAGTTCCTTCTTTTAAAACTCAGTATAAATACAGCTGTCTGCGAAGAAGGCCTCAGAGGTTTGTTAGAGAACATTAGTGAACAAACAGCATCATGAAGCCCAAGGGACACACCAGACAGGTCAGGGAATAAAGTTGTGGGAGAAGTTTAAAGCAGGGTTAGGTTATAAAAAAATATCCCAAGCTTTGAACATCTCACGGAGCACTGTTCAATTTTCCATCATCTGAAAATGGAAAAGAGTATGGCACAACTGCAAACCTACCAAGACATGGCCGTCCACTAAACTGACAGGCCGGGCACAGGAGAGAGCATTGATCAGAGAAGCAGCCAAGAGGCCCATGGTAACTCTGGAGGAGCTGCAGAGATCACAGCTCAGGTGGGAGAATCTGTCCACAGGACAACTATTAGTCGTGCACTCCACAAATCTGGCCTTTATGGAAGAGTGGCAAGAAGAAAGACTTGTTGAAAAAAGCCATAGAAAGATCCCGTTTGCAGTTTTCCACAAGCCATGTGGGGGACACAGCAAACATGTGGAGGAAGGTGCTCTGTCTGAGAACCAAAATTGAAGTTTTTGGTCTAAATGCAAAACGCTATGTGTGGCGGAAAACTAACACTGCACATCACCCTGAACACACCATCCCCACTGTGAAACATGGTGGTGGCAGCATTATGCTGTGGATGCTTTTCTTCAGCAGGACTGGGAAGCTGGTCAGAGTTGATGGGGAGATGGATGGAGCCAAATACAGGGCAATCTTGGAAGAAAACCTGCAAAAGAACATGAGACTGGGGCGGAGGTTCACCTTCCAGCAGGACAACGACCCTAAACAATACAGCCAGAGCTACAATGGAATGGTTTAGATCAAAGCATATTCATGTGTTAGAATGGCCCAGTCCAAAGTCCAGACCTAAATCCAATTGGGAATCTCTGGCAAGACTTGAAAATTGACTCTGTTCACAGACGTTCTCCATCCAATTGACTGAGTCTTGAGACTATTTTGCAAAGAAACCAATGGGCAAAAATGTAAGTCTCTAGATGTGCAAAGTGGTAAGAGTCATACCCCAAAAGACTTGCAGCTGTAATTGCAGCGAAAGGTGGTTCTACAAAGTATTGACTCAGGGGGGCAGAATACTTTTGCACGCCACACTTTTCAGTTTTTTATTTGTAATAAAATTTGGAAACCATGTATAATTTTCCTTCCACTTCACAATTATGCACAACTTTGTGTTGGTCTATCACATAAAATCCCAATAAAATACATTTACGTTTGTGGTTGTAACGTGACAAAATGTGGAAAAGTTCAAGGAGTATGAAAACTTTTGCAAGCCACTGTAAGTGTGCGTGTGTGTGAGTCGTGTATTTTACATATAATCTTGCTTGTTGGGGTAGCTTTAGTCTAATTTTAGGTTTGCGAAAATGCTATTTGGGCCCCATACGGATTGGCAGTGTCTTTCTTGCCGATATGGGGTTAAAATTCACGACAACGACAACATTCCAATTGATCAAATTCCAGAACCACCCACTCGCAAGATGATTTCTATCCTCGTTTTTTTGGACAATCATGTCATTAGCCGTCTAAATCATCTATATTTTGTGTTATTCGCTCTCCATGATCATTATTTTTAAACTAAATATTCACAACAGATTGGGTCACATGTATTGTGCAAAAAATAATAATTTTGATTATATTTTGAGTGGATGTTTCTGGATTAATTTATGGGAATTAAACATTAAATTCCCCTGATGTTGGGGGAGTCCAGAACCAAGGGCCACAGTTTAAGAATAAGGAGTAAGTAATTTAGAACGGAGACGAGGAAACACGTTTTCTCACTGAGAGTGGTGAGTCTGTGGAATTCTCTGCCTCAGAGGGCGGTGGAGGCAGGTTCTCTGGATGCTTTCAAGAGAGAGCTAGATACGGCTCTTAAAGATAGCGGAATCAAGGGATATGGGGAGTAGGCAGGAACGGGGTACTGATTGGGGATGATCAGCCCATGATCACATTGAATGGCGGTGCTGGCTCGAAGGGCCAAATGGCCTACTCCTGCACCTATTGTCTCTTGTCTATTGTGTGTGTGTGTGTTTGTGTGTGCGCGTGTACGTTTGTGTGTGTGTATGTGTGTGTGCGTGTGTGTATGGAGGTTGCACGTTTTCCCTGTGACCTCGTGCGTTTTCTCCGGTTGCTCCGGTTTCCTCCCTCATCCCAAAGACTTGTAGGACTATCGGCCCTCTATAAATTGCCCCCTAGTGTGTAGGCAGTGGATGAGAAAGTGATATAACATAGAACTAGTGTGAACGGGCGCTCGATGGTCGGCGTGGACTCGATGGGCCGAAGTCCTTGTTTCCATGCTGGATCATTAAACTAAACTAAACTAAACTCCAAAACCACCCTGTAAAGCTCCGAACACTGCAAACTTTGATTTTCCTACCATGATGGTTTAGACAAAGTCTGACGTACACAGTGGGGTGAAGTGAATTTGTACCAGAGCTTATGGAAGGACCGTTCAGAAGCCTGAAAACAGAGGGGAAGAAGCTGTTCCTGAGTCTGGTGGTGCGCGCTTTCAAGCTTCTGTACCTTTGGCTGGACTGGAGCGGAGAGAGACTGACCGGGGCGGGACAAGTCTCTGATTATGTGGAGGCAGGAAGTGCAGATGCTGATTCACACCGCAGACAGACACAAAACGCTGGAGTAACTCAGCGGGACAGGCAGCATCTCTGGAGAGAATGAAACTAGGTGACGTCTCGGGTTGAGACCCTTCTTCAGACTGAGAGTCAGGGGAGATCCAGCAATGATGATCCAGGAAAGGTGGAGCCCACAATGCTCCATTGAGCCTATTTCCCGTGGCTCCAAGTCATTGATGATGTTGGTTGCTTTTCCAAGGCATCGTGAAGTGTAGTTGGAGTTAATGGTGGGAGATCTTGTGTGTGTGTGTGTGGTGTCTATGTGTGCCCCCTCAGTGTAATCTACTATTTTTTATACTCTTTTACTTAAATATGATTGTGCCTTACGTGATGGAATTTTTTTACTGAACTGTATGCAAAAAAAAATGTCATTGTATCTCGGTACATGTCATAATAAAATATCATTGAAGATTGACACAAACACCTGCAGTAACTCAACGGGACAGGCAGCATCTCTGGGGAGAAGGAATGGGTGATGTTTCGGGTCGAGACCCTTCTTCAGACCGGGAGAGGAGGGAGAGAAGGGAGAGGGAAATTAGAAATATGGAAGGGTGAGGTGTGAAAACGAGATATCAAAGAGGATGCCGCTCAAGGCAAATATAGAATAGAACATTGTTAGCTGGGGAAGGTTCATAGGTGGCATACAAAGATAACATTTAATCAGGACAGTCAGACTGGTCGGTGAACTAGGATGGGGGAGGGGTGGAGAGAGAGGGAAAGCAAGGGTTACTGTAGTTAGAGAAGTCAATGTTCACACCGTTCCAGGTGTAAGTTGTCCTGGAGAAATATGAGGTGCTGTTCCTCCAATTTGCACTGAGCCTTGATCTGACATTGGAGGAGGCCCAGGGCAGAAAGGTCAGTGTGGGAATGGGAGGAGGAATTAAAGTGTTTAGCAACGGGGAGAGATACCGCATCTCCCGCTGAGTTACACCAACAATTGGTGTCTACCTTCGGTGTAAACCAGCATCTGCAGTTCCTTCCTGCACAAGTATAATTGAACCATTGGTTTGGATGCTGTAAACGTCCACTATTCACAGATGGTTTTGTTTCGTTGAGTGTGGAGAAACAGTGCAGAAACAGGCCCATCGCCCACCGAGTCCGCCCTGTCCTCGCACAGTCCATGCTGAAGAGAATGGGAGCGGCTGGCTTGTAACACTCTGGAGATTAGAAGTATGAGAGGGGATCTTATTGAAACATATCAGATTATTAACGGTTTGGACACACTAGAGGCTGGAAACATGTTCCCAATGTTGGGGGAGTCCAGAACCAGGGGCCACAGTTTAAGAATAAGGGATAAGCCATTTAGAACGGAGATGAGGAACATTTTCACCCAGAGAGTTGTGAATCTGTGGAATTCTCTGCCTCAGAGGGCGGTGGAGGCCGGTTCTCTGGGTACTTTCAAGAGAGCTAGATAGGGCTCTTAAAGATAGCGGAGTCAGGGGATATTTGTGTCTGGGGAGAAGAAAATTCGCAGGAATGGAAAGGCAGGAATGGGGTACAGATTAGGGATGATCAGCCATGATCACATTGAATGGCTCGAAGGGCCGATTGGCCTACTTCTGCACCTATTGTCTATTGTCACATTAACACAATGCCTACGCACACTGAGGACAATTTACACTTACACCAAGTGTGCAAACCCAAACCAGTTAACCAACAAACCTGTAGGTCGTTGGAGTGTGGGAGGAAACTGAAGATCTCGGAGGAAACCCACGCAGGAGAACGTACCAAACTCCGTACAGGCAGCACCGGGAGTCGGGATGGAACCTGTGTCTCCGGCGCTGTGAGGCACCAACTCTGCCGCTGCGCCCCCTGGCGATGGTGTTGATATTTTGCAGGTTATGAAGTCTACGGTCACCATTGCAACTGCACACCAAATCTCTGCAGGTCCATTGGATATTTATTTCAGGTATCATCCTATATATCAGGTCAGGCAGCACACAGATGCTTCAGCTCATTATGTCGATGTCTCGCATCACGCACTTATAGGTCCCCTCCTCTTAAGCCCCTCTCTCTTTCCTGTCCCCATCTACCTATACCCCTCCCTCTGACTTTGCACTTATCTCCTTATCTGACACCATTCTGCCTTCTCTTTTCTCTCGCCTTTGCCCACTCATCGATCAAAATTACCCTCACCTGTATCCACCTATCACTTTGTCCCACCCTCACGTTTTCCCAGCTTCCTGTCCCCTAGACAATCCGTCTGAAGAAGGACCCCGAGCCGAAACCCCGTCTGTCCATTCCCTCCACAGGTGTTGCCTGACCCGCTGAGTTCCTCCCGCACTTTGTGTTAATTGCCCCAATATCAACTAATTAGCCCAATAACTTGCCCTTGCAGTTCCTTGCAGTGCCGTTTTCCACCTGCAGGTGGAGGTGGCGTGCAGGAAGGAAATGCAGATGCTGGATTATACCCAGGATTGGCACTAAATGCTGGAGTAACTCAGCGGGTCGGGCAGCTTCTCTGGAGTGAAGGAATAGATGGCGTTTCGGGTCGAGACCCTTCTTCAGACTGAGTCAGAGGAGAGAGGAATGAGAGATATAGACTGGATTTAGAGAGATATAGAACAGACATGAAAGATATACAATTGTATATGCAATATTACACACTTTCTGTATAACTCGTTTTCACAGCCCAGTTAACAGTGGACTGCTACCTTGATATTTGCTACTTTTATTGCATATCATTTGTATGTTCTATATCTCTCTATATCGCCGTCTATATCTCTCCTATCCCTTTCCCCTGACTCTCTGCCTGAAGAAGGGTCTCGACCAGAAACTCACCCATTCCTTCTCTCCAGGGATGCAGCCTGTCCCACTGAGATCCCCCAGAATTTAGCGGTACAGTACTCCCACCTGCTGCTGGACGTCGGTACTGCGGGTGGAGGCTGGGGGCGAGAAGGGGAAACACAACTTCGAGGGCACAGCAGAGCAGCACAGGGACACTGTTTTGCCCACAGTGTCTGTGATCATGGTGCTTCCTTAAACCAATCTTTCTAATTGGGGAGAGGGTTAAGTGTCCTCACCTTCAAACTGGGTTAGAGTTACCCAAGCCACTTAGGTAAGTTTTTTTTTTTTTTTTTTTGGAATATATATTTTTTTATTAGAGTATTTAGACAGTGAGTTAGCAAACATATATTATGATAACCATATTACATGTTCAACAAGCATACATTATTAATATTATCAGGTGTATCATTTTGACTCTAATAGTTTTTTTTATAAAGAGAGGAGAACAGTAAGAAAAATAGAATAAAAATCTGCATCAAAGAAGAAAATCATAAAGAAAGGAATAATTTACTATTAATACATCGTAGGAGATAAGATCAAAGTAATATAAGATATAACTTTTCATCTATTCCTTAATCCAAGTTTCAGTTAGGGTTCCCTGCCGAACCATTCTACCCTTTTAAGTAATCGATGAATGAAGACCATGTTCTAACAAAAACTTCTTGTTTGTCCATTAAGGCAAATCTGATTCTTTCCAGGTGTAGGTGTCCGACATTTCCAAAATCCACATTTTAATTGTGGGGTTATAAGACCTTTCCAAAATTTAATATTAATTTCTTCCCAATATATTATACTGTAGTCTAGGAATTTCATTGACTTGTTGTAAGATTAAACTTTGTTCTGATGTTCCAAGTATATTAATTTTGGGTCCGATCCAGTTTCAGTATTAATAACTTCAGAAGTTATTCTAAAAATCTCAGTCCAGAAATTCTTAATTTTTATACAATTTGCAAAGTATTGTGTTAATTAGCCTCTAGATGTTGACATTTTATCGCAGTAGACGATATTTGTGGAAAGATTCTTTTAGTTTAACATTTGGAATAATGTAATCTAGTAAAACTTTAAATTGTATTAGAGCATGTCTGGAGTTTTAGGCGAGCATTGATGTATGTATTGTAAACTTTTATCCCATAAATCTTTCGTTATGGAATGATTTATTTCATTTTCCCCATGTGTTCTATATGATTCCGATGATGGTATCTCACACTGTCTAAAAGGGTGTTGTAAATATAAGTTATTAATTTTTTCTGTGTTAGGATGCTTATTCAGACATCATCTAAGATTTCTGGTTCCCTATTTATATAATCTTGTGTATTTGACCTAACAAAATCTCTGAGAGTTGTAAGTATCGAAAAAATTTATTTAGAGTGTAACCCATAAATCTGTTGCAGTTCTTGAAATAAGAGATAAGTGCCTTTTGTAAAGGTATTCCACACCCCGTTTTGATTCCATAGTTTTGTCCATTGTATAAAGCCTTTATCTAGTATGGAAGGTTTGAATAAAGGGATTGTTTACAATAGGGAGATAAGTGGTATATTATCCAATTTTAGAGCCATTTTAAGTTGTTTCCAGATTCGTGTACCACTATAATTATAGGGTTTTTCCCCATAAGTTTGTTTTGTGCAATTTTGTCGGTGCAAATAATAATCGAACCGATTTCAAAAGGTACAATCCTCCTTTTCCATCCTTAAAACCTATTCTGGTTGTTGATCCATTTCTTCCAGCCAAAAATTCATGTTTTTAATATAAACTGCCCTTAATAAAACAAAAAGTTTGGTAGAGCTAAACCTCCATTAAAGCTTTGATTTACATAAACGTTTTTATTTATTCTATGATTCTTGTAGTCCCAATGAAACTTGTAACAGTAGAGTCTACTTTAAAATAAAAAAGATTTTTGGAATATATATCGGGATTGATTGAAAAAAGGTACAATAATTGCGTAGAAAAATCATTTTTTTATAGCAATTAATTCTACCGAACTTGAGATAGGAAGTGTTTTTCCAGTATTGAATATTCTTATTTAGTTTATTCAATAAAGGTGAAAATTTGATTTAAATAAAGAGCTATACCCTTAGTTACATAAATAACCTAGATATTTAAATTTTTCATCAACTTTTTAAAAGGTTGTAGTATATGTATATATGACCCGTTATTGACATAATTTCGCTTTTATTCCCATTATTCTATATCCTGAAGAAATGACCGAATTGAGTATTAGATTTAATAAATTTGGAATACTAATTTCCGGCTTTGTAATATATATTAGTACATCATCTGCATATAGAAAATTTTATTTGTTGTATGTTTAGTATTGTACCCATGTATTTCTGGATTAGATCTAACATTTTCTGCAAGTGGTTCAATTGCTAAAGCGAATAATAATGGAGATAACGAAACATCCTTGTCTACCCACGCTCTGAAAGATTAAATTTAGTTGATAACATTTGATTTGTTAGTATTCTAGCTGTTGGGTTAGAATGTAACAATTTAACCCATGCGCAGTACTTCTCTCCCAATTGAAATTTTTCCATCACTGAGAATAAATATGGCCATACTACTTGATCAAAGGCTTTTTCAGCATCTAGCGATATAATTGCTAGGTCATCATTAGCAATTCTGTTTGAGTATATAATATTAAACAATCGTCTGAGATTATAAAATGAATGATGTTTAGGGATAAAACCAGTTTGATCAGGGTGTATTAATTTGTTAATTACTAAGCTCAATCTATTAGAAGGAGTATAGTTAATATTTTCTGATCAGTATTTTAATAGAGCTATTGCTCTATATGAGGCCGGGTCTTCTAGAAATCCTTATCAGTTTAAGGTATAAAGTTATATTGTAGATCATTTAAAGTTTCCGGGAGTTGCTGTTGATTATAAACATTTTATACAATGTTTGTAAGCATGGAGAAATCATACATAATTTTTTTTATAGAATTCAGAACTTAGGCCATCAGGACCGGCGGCCTTTTCCATTTTTTTAAAAGATCTAATTGACTCTTCAATATCTTTGTCGTTATTTCAGCTCCAATAATTCTTGTTCTTGCAAATCAAAGCCTTTAAGGTTGCATTTTCTGTAAAAATGCTTCCATTCCTATTGATTGTTGTGTCACTTTAGTTGAATAAAGATCTTGATAGTATTGTAAAAATCTGTCATTAATATCTTTGGGAGTGTTAGTATTTTCCTTTTTCTGATCTAATCTTATGAATCATTTTTTCTTTCTCCATCCAGTTTTCGAAGCTGGCGTGCCAATAGTTTGTGTGGTTTATCACCAAATTCAAAATTTAATTGTTTTGTATGTTGATAAAGTTTTATTATTTGGTCAGAGTATATTTTATTTAATTTATATTTCAATGCAGCTATTTTATTGTGTTTTACCAATGAAGGTGCTCTTGCATTTTCTATGTCTAATTGTCTTATTTCCAATTCCAATGTCTGTTGTTTAGCTCTATTCTCTTTGTTAAGAAATGCCTGAGAGGAGATTACCACTTAGGTAAGTTGAAGATAGATAGAAAATGCTGGAGTAACTCAGCGGGACAGGCAGCATCTCTGGAGAGAAGGAATGGATGACGTTTCGGGTCCAGACCCTTTTTCAGACTGAGAGTCAGGAGAGAGGGAGTCTGGAGATATGGCAGTGTAAGGTGTGAAAACGACAGATCAAAACAGACGATGTTTAGGAAATGTAGAATGGTTCATTGTTATCCGAGGGGTAGGTGGCAAGGAAGTGTACAATCAGTAAAATTGAATCAGGAGGTCAGTGAAACTCGCCGGAGAACCTGGATGGGGAGGGACAGAGTGAAAGGGGAAGCAAGGGTTACATGAAGTTAGAGAAGTCAATGTTCATACCGCTGGGGTGTAAGCTGTCCAAGCGAAATATGAGGTGCTGTTCGTCCAATTTGAGTTGGGCCTCACTCTGACAGTGGGGGAAGCCCAGGACAGAAAGGTCAGTGTGGATAGACACAAATGCTGGGGTAACTCGGTGGGTCAGGCAGCATCTCTGGAGAAGGACACAAAAAACTGAAGTAACTCAGCGGGACAGGCAGCATCTCATGAGTGAAGGAATGGGTGACGTTTCGGGTCGAGACCCTTCTTCAGACAGGTTCGGGAAAGGGAACCGAGAAATATAGTCGATGATGTAGAGAGATAGGGATAGAACAATGAATGAAAGATTTGCAAAAATGTAATGATGAGAAAGGAAACAGGCTACTGTGAGGTGCCTGAAGAAGGGTCTCGACCCGAAATGTCGCCCATTCCTTCTCTCCAGGGATGCTGCCTGTCCCGCTGAGTTACTCCAAATGTTCGTGTCTATAATCACGGATTAAACCAGCATCTGCAGTTCCTTCTTCCACAAGTATTAGCTGTTTGTTGGGTAAAAACGAGAAGCTGGTGCGACTTGGGTGGGGGAGGGATGGAGAGAGAGGGAATGCCAGGGTTTACTTGAAGTTAGAGAAATCAAGATTCACACTACTGGGCTGTAAGCTGCACAACTGAAATATGAGATGCTGTTTCTCCAATTTACGTTTAGCCTCACGCTGGCAATGGAGGATGCCCAGGACAAAAAGGTCTATGTGTGAATGGGATGGAGAATTAAAGTGTTTAGCAACCGGGAGTTGAGGTAGGTCCAAGCGGACTGAGAGAAGATGTTCAGCGAAACGATTCTCCGTGTTCTCCAGAGATGGTGCCTAACCGGCTGAGTTACTCCAGCACTTTATGTCTTTTTTTTTGGTAAAGCAGCATCTTCGGTTCCTTGTGCCTCAATTTTCAGTAACCTGCTGTGGCCAGTAACCAGTGAAGAATACCAGCGGACAAATAACATTTTAATGGCTCCAATAAGATTTCAAAACCTTCCACCACCCACAAATCCCTTGAATTTGCATTCACTTTAGAGATACAGCGAGGAAACAGGCCCTTCGGCCCACCGAGTTGGTGGGGGGGGGGGTGAGGCGCACTGGCCAGCGATCCCCGCACACTAGCACTATCCAAAACACACCAGAGACAATTTACAATTTTACCAAATCCAATTAACCTGCAAACCTGTACGTCTTTGGAGTGTGGGAAGAAACCGAAGCACCTGGAGAAAACCCACACAGGTCGCGGGAAGAACGGACAAACTCCGCACAGACAGCACCCGTGGCCAGGATCGAACCCGGGTCCCTGGCGCTGTGAGGCAGTAACTGCAATGTTCAAGATTTGTGTGTGTGTGTATGTTAGGGTGGTGATACATTGGTTTACGAAATGCATACGTCAACTATTCACCGTAATCCTACATTATTCTCTTTTCTTGCTTCCCCTCGCAATCCTTTCAGCTTTTGCCCCAAATTTTACCACTCGCAGCAATTTTACAACGGCCAATTAAGCTACAAACCCGCACGTCTATGGGGTTTAATGTAGAAATACAGCACGGAAACAGGCCCTTCGGCCCACCGAGTCCGCGCCGACCAGCGGTCCCGCACACCAACACTATCCTGGCACACACTGGCGACAATATCTTACACACCAGGGATCATTTACAATGTTTCTTTACCAAAGCCAATCAACATATTTGGGTTGTGGTCGGAAACCGGAGCACCCGGGGAAAACCCATGCAGGTCACAGGGAGAACGTACAAACTCCATACAGACAGCAACCTAGGTCAGGATTAAACCCGTGTCTCTGGCGCTGTGAGGCAGCAACTCTAACCGCTGCGGCCACAGTCGGGCTTGAATTCAAGTAACTACGGAGGGTTTTTTTAAGATGTAAAGCAGGTGATTTTACAATAAATAATGTGTAAGATAATCTATTGAAATGAACACACAGAGAGATATCCTGATTGTTTCTCTATGTATTATGATGAATATACTATTGGGGAGAAAGATCACATCACTTACGAGCGGATTAGAGATGACACATTTATATATTCAGGAACCGGTCAAATTCTCCATTCAAAAGGGTCAGATAACAAGGTCATTTACAAAATTACAACGTACAAGAAGATTTTGTTTGACAAACAAACGAGGCAGGTGCTGTATCCGACTTTAGCAGTTGTAATATTTCTCCAATAGGGCGGGGGGGGGGCGGGGGGGGGGGTGGGCAAAACATCTGAGCTTGTTTTGTAACAAGCTCTCTGGCGGATTCGTCGCGATGGCGATCGGGAAGGAACCTAAAGTCTACAGCGGGCGAGACTGGACCGGTGGCAAGAACATTTGAAATGGGACGAGCTCAAATGTGAAGCTTGGCAGTCAGTTCTAAGTAGAAATTACAAACGCTCAGAAAAGAGGCACTTTGAAACATAAACCAGCATGGGTTGTTTCCGTGAAAGACGAGAGGGGGCGTGGGTTGAAGGTGAGAGCGACATGTTTGAAGGGGATGTGTGGGCCACGTTTTATTTTTGCCAAGAGTGTTGTGGGCAGCATGCGTTGAAAGGCAAGTTCTGTAAGACTTTGGTTGGGGCTGCAATTGGAGTATTGTGGACAGCTCAGGTTGCCCCCACTACAGGGTGTGGAGGCTTTAGTATGGATGCGGTAAAGGGTCACCAGAATGCTGCCTGAATAGGTGGCATTAGCTAAATGGAGAGATTGGAGAAATTTGGATTGGAATCCCGGAGATTGAGGGGAGAACCGATAGAAGTATATAAAATGATGAGAGACATGGATATGGTGGACAGTCAGAGCCCGTTTCCCCAAAAAGACTAGAGGGCATGGCTTTAAGGTGAGAGGGGTAACGTTTATGGAGATGTGTGGCATAATGTTTTTTTACTCGGAGAGTGGTTGGTGCCAGGGGTGGTGGTGGAAACATATACAACATTATCTTGTAGATAGGCGGGCACATCGATATGCAGGGATTGGAGGGATATGCATTACGTGCAGACAGAGGGCGTTTAGTTTCATTTAGAGATACAGCGCAGAAATAGGTACTTCAGCCCATCGAGTCTGCACCGACCAGCGATCACCCCGTACACTACTAGCACTATCCGACACACTAAGAACAAACTATTTTTTTTACCGAAGCCAATTAACCCACAAACTGCTGAACATGTCTGGCAGAGATGTCTCAACTTGACAGCTCTCTGGAGTGATAATACTCTTTCCAAAAATAATTGCCAGTTTTTATATGCCTGGAATGTCCAATTGTTTGACTATTTCGATTTTGTTGTTGTTATTTATTCCTATTTATGTCTTTACTTGTTCAGGAACAAACAAACAAATAAATAAAGATATAGGACATGGTGAGGCCCGGCATTTAGAGTAGAGAAAAATGTTGGAGAAACTCAGCATCAATGGAGCGAAGAAATAGGCCAACGTTTCGGCCAAAGCCCTTCTCCAGATGTGTTCAGGGTGTTGTGTTCAGTTCTGGGCATCTTGTTATAGGAAAGTATTTGTTAGTTGGAGAGGGTGCAGAAATTATTACAAAGAGTTGCCAAGACAAAGACACGAGGGCCTGAGCTATAGGGGAGTTGAGCAGGCTAGGACTCTATTCCCTGGAATCAGGAGGATGAGGGGTGATCTTTTCGAGGTGTACAAAATCCATGAAGGAATAGATCGTGAAGACAACACGGAGTCTCTTGCCCAGAGTAGGTGAATCGAGGACCACAGGTTGGGTTTAAGGTGAAGGGGGAAAGATTTTAATAGGAATCTCAGGGGTAACTTTTTAACAGTAAAGGTGGTGGGCGTAGGAATGAGCGCATGCCGGCCGCAGAGATAGTTGAGGTAGGGAAAAAACTATTGCAACGCTTCTGAAGCAATTAGACAGGTACATGGATAGGACAGGTTTAGAGGGATATGGTCAATCTTCAATTAATTTTATCTTTTATATGACGAGATGTCGGCGCGGAGATGTGCAATGAATTTCAATTTTTCATACAGTTCCATTAAAAATTAATATTATAATGTAAGGCACAATCATATATAAGTCAAATAGTTAAAAAATAGTAGATTACACAGAGGCAGCACAACATAGACACCACACACGACACACCAATTCCCCACCATTAACGTCAACAAACACTTCAACGATCCTTGGAACAAGCAGCCATCATCATCATGCCTTGGAGCACGGGAAAGAGACTCAATGGGGGGGGGGGAGGGGGGGGGCATTGAGGGCTCCACATTCCTGGGTCATC
Organism: Okamejei kenojei; assembly: GCA_035221665.1. NCBI lineage: Eukaryota > Metazoa > Chordata > Chondrichthyes > Rajiformes > Rajidae > Okamejei > Okamejei kenojei. The sequence goes on along the minus strand of CM069160.1, from coordinate 19,514,697 downwards.
CGCCGGCTCCTGATTTGTTCTGAATCTTTTCATATCACTCCCCTGACCGTGGGGGCGGGGGGGGGGGGGGGGTCAAGAAGGGGGGGGGGTGCTCAAGCCGAGATGTCAACCTATTCCTTCTCTCCAGAGATGCGGCCTGTCCCGCTAGTTATGGGCCTGTCACTTGGGCGTAATTTGCGTGTCATTACGCTACAGTATCCTCCAAGAACCCCACCCCCCACTCCGCTCGATAATCTGCCATTTGGCTCTTGGGTGGCACGGCGCGCAGCGGTTGAATTTGCTGCCTCACAGCGCCAAGAGAACCGGGTTCGACTCCGACTACGGGTGCTGTCTGGTACGGAGTTTTGCATTTTCCCCCTGGTTCTCATTCCCTTAGCCAGTGAATTCTGCAAAAAGGCCTCTACCCCATAGAAACATCTTTGTGGGAGTTATACATTTCACCAAAGCACCTCGTTTTCTAAACTCCCATCAGATGAATGCATCATAAGTTCTGATCAAAACGGGCAGAAAAGGGCCTTTCGGCCCATCTCCTCGCCCTTCAATCCGTAGCTCCTCTACCTTGCCGTAGAGTGTGGGAAGAAACCGGGGCACCCGAAGAAAACCCACGCAGGTCACGGGGTGAACACACAAGCGCGGGCGGTGGGGTGGTCAGACAGCACCCGTGGTCGGGATTCGAACCCGGGTCTCAGGGCTGTGAGGCAAGCAACCACAACCCCCTGCGCCATGGTCGCAATTACATGGTTCAGCGCTAAGGGGGTCGACTCGAGTGCCTCCCCAGCCATTGACCTCACCGCTCGTCCACTGCATCAGAACTGACCATGAGGAGGACCACCGCAGGGACGAGAACACGACAGACACAGTGGCCGCTGTTCAGCTCCGGTCGCAGGGCAAGGAGTGTTTTACACTCCAGTAAGGTCTCAGACCGAACAAGAATCCCGCCCACGTCGCGTTGCCGATCACCTTCAACGCGGTGGGAAATGCAACTTTCAAACTTTTGAACGCTGCCAGAATCTTGGGGACGCCTGCCATGACTCTCGCTGGGACGATTTATGCGACAGCAGACAGGGTTTTTTTAATCTGACCCTAAACAGCCACAGACCCTTCTCTCTTCCACCACAAACACTGGCCCAACCAGTACTGGGACCCAATCCCGGCAGTTTCTACACAGTGCTCTAAACAACGCAAGAGTTGGTGTCTGGCCAGACTACAGCAGATCTTTAAGAGGGGGCGGGAAGTCTTGCTGGGGCAACTTTACTCTCACAAGTTCACAAGTTCCAGGAGTAGATTGAGGCCATTCGGCCCATCGAGTCCACTCCGCCATTCAATCATGGCTGATCTCTGCCTCCTAATGTGTCCAAACTTGAGGATGGTGGGTGTGAAGTGCAGCCAGAGGGCAAAGGAGCAGCCCCTTTAGATATTGGAACAGGGGCTGCAGCCTCACACACTCCATGTACAGAACACAGACTCTTCCAGCCCGCAAAGGTGGCAGGCGGCTGGCGAGTCTGTGAATGGGGAGAGAAACACAGATTGTTAGGGGACTCCCTCGGTGCAGTACCCTCCACCCCAGGTCCCCGATGTAGAGGGGGAGACCCCTGCGTAGAGGGACCCCCACACACTGCCTGCATTTCACTGGGGGGGGGGGGGGGGAGGGGGCTTTACTTGATTATCCACTATACTATTTTCCTATAGAACATTGATTTGTTTGATCAAGATTGACAGGGTAAGATTTGCCATCTGTGCCAGAATCTGAAGTAAAGTACAACGTTACAATAACAGGATGTGTGCTCATACGCATATCCCTAACCACATGCTTACATGCTTTTATTTATGGCTCAACATATCTCTGTCACGTCAACTGGGCCTTAGGTGTCTCAGATGTCAACTGGACCTGAGGGTGAAGAATATAAGGCCAGTAAAGTCCGATCAAACATAGTCCGAGGGTCTCCAATGAGGTAGATGGTAAGTTTCAGGAGACCGGGTCACTAGTTGGTGATAGGATGGTCAGATGCCTGATAACAGGGGACGAAACTTCCCTGAATCTGGATGAGCGGTGCGTTTCACATGGAGTCAGGATGGAACCCGTCCTTTGGCGCAGTGAAGGCAGCAACTCTAAACCGCTGCGCCACAGTGCGCACACTCCTGTGTCATTTTCTCCACATATGCTGTACAGACCCTTTATTACTCCACAGCTATTTGTGTCTACCTTCAGTGGTACTGGACTCAGTGTGGAAACAGCGTAGAAGACCAGTGGAATGAAGCAAAGCTGAAGACACAAGGAAGACAGAGTGGGAGTTACTCCAGGGAGTTACTCCAGCTCCAGGATGATGCTAGCGTGGTTTTTTGCGTCCGGCGACTGGCGGGGTTCCCAACAGCAATGGCGGCCAGGTCTCCGACAATTCAAAGCAAGGGAGAAAATGCCCAGCACCGACCATTTCCGTGGGCTGTGGCGGAAATGCAGGGCGGAATATGAGTGCTGCTCATGGATGAGCACGATATTCAGGGGGGAAGGTGATGGCAGGGGCGATTAGCAGGCAGTAGCGACGAGGAGGATTGTTGAGGTATTGTGGTATGGTGAGCGATATCTCTACAGATAGGCTGAGACGACGGGATCAGAGTAGAGAAAGAATAGGCACGACAGCTACCATTTCTCCGCTCCGGCAGACGACGGGTAGGGGGGCACTACGTAGTCACAGGGGGGGAGGTGCCCCGGTTCAGAGGGAGAGAGAGGACGTGGTGTCTCAGCAAGGGGGTGGAGCGAGAGGAGGGTGGAGGAGAAGAAGATAGTAGTGTATAGGTAGTTTGGGGGTGAAGTGTCTGTCAGATCTAGGTGAGTGTAGTTGTTAATATCTAAGAGGACAGAAAGAGTGCAGGTGAGCTGCGGCACACTATGAGCCAGCGAGCGGCAGTGAGGAGGGTGCTCCCGGGTGCTTTAATTGGAGAAGTCATTGATTCATACCGCTGGGGTAAACGGCGCTAGCGAAATATGAGCGTCTGCTCCTACATTTTTACAGTGCGCCTCATCCTGGCCATGAGAAGCCCGGGACAGAAAAGGTCGGAATCAAAATGGGAGGGGGAGTAAGTGCGACCACCGGGAGATCAGTGGTTATTGGCGAACCGAGCGGAGGTGTTGGGGCCAAGCAATCTCCAAGCCGCGCTTGGTTGCTCACCGATGTAGAGCAGCGACAATCTCGAGCAGCGGATGCATAGATGGGGGGGGGGTTGGGGAGTGCAGTGTACCTCTGCCGCACCTGGAAAGAACTGGCTATGGGCCTTGAATGGAGTCAAGGGAGTAAACGACAAGTTAGCATTTCACAAAAATTCATGGGACTTTTCTACCTACAATCGGGACACCGCAGTTGGGGAAGCGGGAGGCGGTCAAAGCGTCCAACTCCAATGTGCACGAGGCCACAACAGTCATTTATAAAAAGACCCCACACACTCCATCATGGGCTGCCACTCTGCGTGCCCTCGGCAAGGATATCACAGTATAAGGACAGAACGGCAAGGTTCTATCACAGCTTGCTTCCCCCGAGCACAGACCTCTTGAATTCCATATAATGTATCCAGCCACTATTATCTATGTATCTTTAATCAATTTTATCGTTTTGTCATTTTATGTTGCCACGGTGAGACCAGATGCAACAAAAATTTCGGTTCAGGCTTGCATTGTTGGTGTATTTTTGAATACAATAAAAGTCCCTTTGACTTCATGATTGATTTCCTGCAGTTGCCAGGGAAAGTGCCGGGAATGGGAGGCAAGGGGAAAAGTGCCAGAGAAGGGATAAAATGGACCAGGGAGTTACGGAGGGAGCAGTCTCTGTGGAAAGTCAACAGGCGAGGCAATGGGAAGATGTGGCCAGTGGTGGGATCCCATTGGTAGACAAAAAAGCTGGAGAAAAGCAGCAGGTAAGGAGCAAAGGAATAGGCAACGTTTCGGGTCGAGACCCTTCTTCAGACTGATGTCGGGGGACCCAGGAAAAAACTTAGGGGATAGTGGCTGAGACATAAGTCAGTGGAAGTTTGGGAATTGGGAGGGGAAAGGGAGAAAGCAAGCCACCTGAAATTAAGAAGCCAATGTTTCATCCACTGGGGTGAAAACAACCCAGCAAAAAATGAGGTGCTAGGTCAACCAATATGCGGTGGGCCACTCTGGCAATGGAAGAGGCGCCAGGACAGAAAGGTCAGGCTTCGGAATGGGAACGGAATCGAAGTGCTGAGCCACCGGAATCAGTTGGTTGTTGCAATCACGAGCGGGGTGTTGCTGCAAACGCTGCCAGGCTTGTCTCACGAGGTGAACATGCGCCTGATACTCCAACCACATTTTTGGTTTGGAAAGTGGAAGAAATAATAGAAATTGCATTCATTGCAACGTGAAAAAAGAGTTGAGATACTGTATTATAATTTTGCTGCATGTCATTGAGGTATATATCATGTCTTGATTGGTGAATATGTTTAGATTGTGACTTTATTTGAAGCAGAAATAATATGTGAATGCTTCATTGAACATAATTCTGATTGGTAACTACACACTTCGTCCGAGCACATTATCGCACGCGTCATGCAAGCCATCTTAAATAACAACCTAAATTGTGATTTGGCAACTTAAAGCGCTGTCACAATGCACTGTAGTATCTAAACAACCCTTCAGTAATTTTCCTTGACCTCCATTTCAGAATAATAGTGTTTTGAGCCAATAACTTGACACTGGCACTGGCAATAAATAAATAAATAAAAATCACAGCTTTCCAGACGCTTTTGGCCACGATCTGAAAATCGGTGTCAATCTGGTGGACCATCTTCCTTCAGTCGTGGGGGTGGGGGATGGGATGGGCCTCACAAGTGGAACAGCTTAAGGCCTCTCTCATATGGCACCACACATATATATATATAGTAGGCTGAATGGGACCCGTGGGGTCCCAGCATCACACGGGAGGGCTGGTCACCAACGCAATATTCCACCTCTCCACCAATTCCAATATTGCTCGCTAGACGGGGGGGTGGGGGCTTTCTGTTTGTGCCAGAATGTGTGTTACGGACCGAAGGTACTGGTTTCCAGAAGGCTAGTATAAACATTGTGGGCCGAATGGATTCTTGGGCTGGAAGCCAACTGTTGCAAAGATTTTAAGAAAGCCAAGCCAAGCAAACAATTGGCCACAGCACTGACAGTCATAAAACCATTTTTGTGAACTCAAACTTTTAAGAACAGGGCCAACAAGTGCCGACCAGCAGACAACGCAAAAACCTTTTTGAACACAAACTCTTTAAAAGGCGAGCAAACATTGAGGCCGCAGCCACCTGACATCCAAATTCATTCGTGAACACAAGACTCTTCAAAAAGGGCGAGGCAAACAATTGGTCCGCACCACCTGACAATCCAAAATTCAATTTTGTGAAGACAAACTCTCGAAAAGGATGAGGCAAACAATTGGCCGCAGCCATCTGACAACCAAAATTCCATTTTGGAAGACAATCTCTTCAAAAAGCTAGGCAAGAGAATTGGGACAAGCAGCACTGACAATCAAAATTCATTAAAAAAAGGTAAACAATTATGGCAGCAGCCACATCGAGGGACTCAACTTGATAGACATCCGTTCAGTGGTTAATCGCAGCTCAAGAGCCGAGACACTCTCGCTTCCTGGTCAGGGAGAGACTGAGGAAGGCACGATACTTCCGGGTTTATAACCAGCCCACCTGGCCCCCTCCTGGCCGCCAGCGGTGGCCAGCGAGAGAGAACAGGCAGAATGGGGAATTTTTTTTAAATATTAATATCTCTCCTACTCTTTTTCATCGATGGGAAAAATCCTCTGGTCCAGGAAGGCGGAGTGGGGCTCTGAGCGAGGTGGCCAAAAATGACAGTTATTGGTTGCGGTGCTCTCTCGGAAATCGCAGCACAGTGGGCCAAAAGCGGTCAAGATCAGACTTCCGGTAGCGCTATGGAGGGCTAGAGGATAACGCCAGCCAGCTCCTCGCAAAAAACTGGGAAAAAACGGGGATTAACGGACCTACCTGCTGCCTGCTGCCTGCTGCCTGCCGTCTCTGCACCGATTGTTTTGAGTGACGTCATCAGGCGCGCGACTGGTTATGTCTACACAGCGCAGCCCACCCGAAAAATCGAAAAGTCGAACTACCAGGCAGAGACCGGGAGAAGGCCTGACTGAAGCCTCGGACTCAGGTAGGACGTCATTCCCAGGAAGATGTGATGAAATCACGGCGACAAAAAACGGCGAATTGGAACGAGCATAAAATACTTATATTCACGTGAATAGCTGTTTAACGGAGGACCTTAAGCCAGAAGAACACTGAAAAGAAAGATTGCAACTTGAAATATATTCCCATATTACTCCTACTACACAAGAAAATATCGGAATATTTGAAGAAAGAAAATGATCAGAAATGATGATGACATGTCCCAAAGGCGATGAAATGGAAAGATTAAAAAGGTGAAAACCGATATTCGAAGAAAGGGCTGAATCCTGTGGAAAGGACACTGGACCAGCACTGCTGGTAATACAAAGCCTTGAAGAACTAGCCGATATAAGTGCTCGGACTAAAGTACAGCTGTTACAGAAAATGAACGACTACGGATTTATTGACCAAAATAACCGAGAAATGTACTGAACTAGAAGGTCGCCAGAGAAGAAAAAACCTAGGAAATTCTGGGTATTCCTGATGGTGGAGAGAAAGATGAAGATCCCCGAGAATTAACAGCGAATCTACTGCAAAATGTATTAACTCAGGTACAAAAGCCTTTGCTAGCCCGACACATAGAAGTGGATTAGCTCAGCGCAAGACCACAATGCTCCCCCAAGACAAATGATACTAAAGGTACAATACGACTACGTCTCTTGGAGTGAATAATGCAAAAAACATCGAGAACAGAAACCTTGAATATTGAAAGGACATCAGGATCAGCACTATCGAAGATTATCCAGCATAAGTCCTCCAGGAAAACGAAAAGCATTTAAATGAGACTAAAAGTCTCCTGAGGGGGGTGAGGAAAACTTGAAATATGGCCTATTCACCAGCAACTCTAAGACTTCTTTTAACAAGAAGGATCTTTCTTTACCAATCCTGTGGAAGCGCTGGGACTTTTGCCCGGAAGATTAAGACCTGAGAAGGCCTCAATCATCGAATACACTGACTTTCTAGGACTTTACAAGACTTTGCAAGACTTTGCAAGACTTGACAAGACTTTGCAGGACCGATGAACTGGATAGTGCTGGATGGAAGCTGGAGAAAGATGTGATCGGAAACCCTCACAATGGATACTAAAAATATAGTATAACAACCTTACTTAATACAAACAACGTAATAAATATTAAAATTATACCGTGGTACTGTCACTAATCAGAGCTATTATTATGATATTAACTACCCTACTAATATACTTAACTAATAAATATTAAAAATAAACGTGGCATTTTACTAATTAGAATTAATCATTAATACTAATGACTAAAAGTAAGATTAAATGAGAACCTACCAGTTTCGAAGTTTGATCATTATTTATAGGGTAACGATGCGGGATTACGTGAAGAAGGCCCTCTGGCGCTAGAACGCATACTTCAAAAGCAGCGAATGAAAAACACAGAAAACAATAGCCGAGTAAGATAGAAAGCTCACCCATAGATTTAGAACTACCATATGATCATTTATTTATGAGGGTGTGGAGTGCGGGCACTTATCCCCCATCGTTACACTCATAAGAATAACGAACAAACTACGAACTGGTAAGATTCTCGTTTATCTTACTATTTTACTTCGGAGTCACGTGAGTGCTACGTGAAGATTTTGAAGCTTCTGTGTTTCCAAGTCGTATACTTCTTCCATAACGACAGTCTGGCTAGGTCAACACATACATGAGTAAAAAACCTAATACCAGACTATTTTTAGTTCTTTCCATAAATCTTTTTAATGATAAAAGAACATATAATAACCCCCTTTTTACATCTGGGGAAACCATACAAAGTGTAACAGATAATAAGTGATACCCTAAACGATAATATCAATCGATAGTGAAACCAAAGCATGTGCTTATCGTTAACCCACAGCGCCGGCCCCCTTTTGGCAGGGCCCCCCAACCACAGATTAAGGCTGGTAAAAAGATTGTCCAAAGAATGTTATGGTGGTGAACAGGTTTATGTAGAACTTGATAAAGTTTCCTTCTTTACACCACCCTGCGTTTCTAAAATGTGTTCGAGTGGTAGTCCGGTAACTTCGCCGCGACGGCTGCCGCCCTGATTGAGTTAGATTGAACACACATGTCTACTCCTGCTAAAAGTAATACCTGTTTTAACCACCTTGGAAATTGTTTTGCACTAAAGCTTTTGTGTGTGGCTTCTTATGCTAATCATTAACCGTTTTTTCATCACCTCGAAGAGTTTTGGTACTTTTAATATTAATCAAATTTTTAGAACTACACACAACGTGATCAATAGGGTAACTTGAAACATTACTTTGGCTCCAAGTTTCTCCCTAGTCTGCTTTGTTTGATAAATCGTAACCATAGAACACATGTTATCTGCAGCCACATGCATACAGTCTAAATGTAGCATTATAATGTTTTTGCACCCTTTGAGCTGAAACCAATGCCATTAACCTGACTAATTTTAAATGTTACTTTTCCAATGACAAAACTCGATTGGAGTCCATTGCCCTAAGTAAAGTAAGTACACTGCTGGTCATCCCAAATTTCTGTATATCTTGGATTGGGTGGATTTTTTATTAAAGAATCCTTTTCATAATCTGGATATATGATGTGGATCCATTTGATTTCTGGTCCGAGATTTGTCCTAAAGTAAGATGATAAGGCACACGTGCACTATTAATGGCACTAAACTTAAGTGCTGTTCAAAAAATTGCAACTCGTCAAGGAACTCCAATATATTTGCAAATGTTCTCAGTATGAAGGAAATATTTGATTGTCTACAAAAATTTTCCTGATTTCTTTATATGTGTCAAATATTGTCTCTGCGTGCTATCTCGCCATGAAGCGACTATAAAATCCATATTCTATCCGACAAGCCAAGCTCTTGTATGGTCTGGTCAAAACCAGCAAGATTAACAATTCCATATCAGCATGTAATGTATGAATTTTCTTTGGTTACTGGTTTTATCAATAAATCACTGCTGCAGATTACATATATGGTTCTTTAATCATATTTAACCTCAATGGGAACCATGGTTGTGTCGCAATTTGGAATCACCTATAATCCTGTGCAGAATCCTTGTTTCTATTTTCTTCAGACATTGCTGAACAGAGCAAATGGCTGGAAAGGCATAAAAGAACATGTTTCCCCCAATGTAGTGAAAAAGCATCTACTGCTACCTGCATCTGGATCTGTTCCCAAGACACATAATTTAGGCAATTGATATTTAATCTTGATGCACACAAATCATGTCTGTAACCCATAATGAATCACGATTTTTACTGAAAATTACTGGGATCAACATCCATTCTGTGTGCTTTAACACCTTGATCTATTGTCTGCCACCACAATTTCTTTACCTGGCAGTAATTTGCCGAAATTTCCCCAAATTTTGGTGCATAATACACCACTGCCATATCTGATTGACCAGACCATCACATGATTACCGCTCTGACACATCCATGTGATTAATATATGCAACAGCTTATTTAAATGTCTAATTGAATCAGTACATGTCAGATTCTTTTTTTGTTTAGACAAATTAAAGCCCCCTTTTAACCTATAAAACGCTCCCAATAATTTTAAATAGTTAATACCATATGTTTGGAGAAACATTTCCTCTTGGACAGTCCATCTGCCCCCACAGCTGGTGATAGAATCTGTTTGCCCCCCCCCCCCCCCCCCCCCCCATCCGAACAACGACTCTGTTTGGTAAAATTACTTCAGCCGTTGTAGCATGTTTTAGCAGCTTGTGGGACATTTTCAATCCACCATTGTAATTCCAATAAAGCTTTCTTTGTTAATTGCATAGGCCTATCAAAATGGCCTGCTCTCTTTTTAGAGCTCTTATTTTTTTCCCTTTGAAGGTTTTTGTAATTAATGGACCAATTCTACTGCAGGAAATGCTGCTACAATTAACCATAACCTTTGGCTACATCTCGGATGGAGGATAAGGTAGTGAATAGACACATACAGGTCATGAGAATATAATAATCTTATCTGTTTGGGCAAGTTACTAACATAGTAACTGATTTAATCACAAAACCCCAAATAGTTAATATGACTTTGCTGGCTGAAGCTGGACTTAATGATGAAATCAAGATACCTATTTTTTCCAAACAAAGTTTTAGATTGCTGAAACAGATTTTCAGAGCTGATTCCAGAATACTAATTATATTAAAATATCATCCAATAGCCATAATAATGTGCTTTTGTGCTCTTAATTTCTAAGCTGGTTTCCAACAGCTATGTAAAGAGCCTGGAGCTGAACTTAACCCATTTTGTAAAGTTTGAATTGCACAGCTGTCCCAGCCAATAAATTTTAAATACCTTCGACAGAACTGATGTATTTGGTACTGAATAGTACGCATCCTTAAGTCAATTGTACCATATAACAACCTGCGGAT
>CM069160.1:19421991-19503642 GCA_035221665.1 Okamejei kenojei | reverse complement strand
TGTCAATGGCAAGTATATAGGAGGTGTACTTGTGGGCAATTGGTATAAGATAGTGTCGGAATTTATGTTTAATGAGGAATACGGGGAGTTCCCAGACATGGGTCTGTCTTACAGAGTTTGTAGTACGTTCTCCCCGTGACCTGTGATGGCCGCCGAGATCGCGTTTTTCCGCCCACATTCCAAGACTAGGTGTAATTTACTTGATAATGCAAAAATTGCCCGGTGTTTTTGTAAATAGTTAACAGGCGGGATTGATGTTGGCGCGGACACCGGTGGACCGAAAGGGCCTGTCCGCGCTGAATCTCTGAACTAAACTATCAAAGACAGATACTGGTAATCAAATTAGACTACAATGGCTGTTTGGCGGTGGTTCCTTTGAAATGCAGCACTTAAATGGCTGTTGCAGTGGTTGCTTAAATGCTGCATCCAAGCTGGCTTTTTGCAAAGGTTGCTTTGAAATGCGTGGCACTGCCAATGGCAGTGGCGGGTTGCTTGAAATAGCCACTCAAATGCTGTTGCGGTGGTATGCTTTTGAAATGCGCACTGCAAATGCTGTTGCGTGGTTCTTTGAAATGCCTGCACTGCAAATTCTCTGGCTGGTTGCTTTTAAATGCGCACTGCAATATGCTGTTGCGTGTTGCTTGAAATGCTGCACTGCAAATGCTGTGGACGTGGCTCGTCACTGCAAGATGTGGGAGGGATCACGACTCTGTCTGAGTTGTGAATCAACTGAACACCTGAATGTCTACTGAACTGTTGTGGTTTTATTGGTGTTTTGTGTGGTTTGATGTTTTATGGTGATTTCACCCTGCTTGAAATGGTATGAACTGCATTTGAATTTGATGGCCTTGCAACCCTGCATGAAATAGGAATGAAACACACTTAATTTGTGGCCTTTCACCCTGCTTGAGATTATGAAACTTCACTTCAATTTGTTTTGTCTTGCAAACCCTGCCGATGAAGTGGTATGTAAACGGCCACTTGAATTGATGCCGTGCAGCCGCTTGAATTGGCAAAACTGCACTTGATTTGGTGCCACTGCACCTGCTGAAGTGGTAAACCTGCACTTGATTTGTGCCCTGCACCACTGCTTAATGTAATAAATTTCACTACAATTTGTTTGGTCTTGCTCCCTGCTGAAGTGGTATAAAAGGCACTTGAATTTGGTGCCTTGCACCCTGTTGGTAAATGGCATGAAAGCACAGCATATGGTGCCTTGGCACCTGCTTGAAAGCAAAACTGGTCTTGAATTTGTGGCCCTTGCAACCCTCTTTGAAGGCATAAAACAGCACTTTGAATTTGGTGCCTAGCACCCTGCTTGAGAGTGGCATGAAACTCACTTAATATGGGGCTTGCACCCGCCTGAAGTGGCAGGAAATTACTCTTGCGTTTTGGTGCCCAGCACCTTGCTTGAAAGTGTAGGAAACTGCACTTTAGTTTGGTGCCCTGCAGCCTTGCTTGAAGAGGTATGAAACTTCACTTGAATTCGTGGCCTTGCAACCCTGCTTGAAGTGGCGTAAACTGCACTTTAATTTTGTGCCATTGCACCCTGCATGAAGTATAGTAGGTAACTGCACTTGAATTTGGTGGCCTTGCACCCTGCCTTGAAGTAATAGGAAATTACACCTGAATTTGAGTGGCCATGCACCCTGCTTGAAGTGGCAGGAAACTGCACTTGAGTTTGGTGCCCTGCACCCTGCTTGAAGTGGTAGGAAACTGCACTTGAGTTGGTGCCCTGCACCCTGCTTGAAGTGATATGAAACTGCACTTAAATCGGTATGCCTTGCACCACTCTCCTTGAAGTGGTTGGAAACTGCACTTGAATTCGGTTGCCTTGCACCCTACTTGAAGTGGTAGGTAACTGCATTTGAATTTGGTGGCCTTGCACCCTGCTGCTTGAAGCAGTAGGAAACTGCACTTGATTTGGTGCCTTGCAACCTGCTTGAAGTGGCAGGAAACTGCACAGGAATTTGGTGGCCTTGCAACCCTGCTTGAAATTGGCATGAAAGTGCAATTAGAATTTGAGGTGGCCTCGCACTCTGGTTGAAATTGAAATTTCCAGGAATAGCCATGAGTCAACTGCTAGCCCACCAGCATGAGTGAGCTGCCACACATCAGGCTTGAGCGACTGAGCTGCCCACCTCCCCAAGAATCCATTTGGCCCACAATGTCCCATACTAGCCCTCTGGAAACCAGTCCCTATTAGCCCACATACCCCATACTAGTTGCTCCAGAAAGCCCCCCCCCCCCCACCACTGGCCACCAATATTGGAATTGGTGGAGAGGTGGAATATTGCGTTGGGGGACCAGCCCTCCTGTGTGAACATGGGACCCAACGGGCTCCACTTAGACTAGTGAAATGCTAGAGTCACTCAGCGGGACAGGCAGCATCTCTGAGAAAAGGAATGGGTGACGTTTCGCATCAGAAGTCTAAAGAAGGCTCTCAACCTGAAACTATCACCCATTCCTTATCTTGGGAGATGCTGCCCCTGTCTCACTGAAACTAAGAAACACCCCAGCATTTGGTGTCCATCTTCAGTGTAAATCCCTGGGACTAACCCTCCATCGGACTGAGATACAGACTCTCAACCTCATAAACCTCCTATCCAACAACATGATGAAACATGGACTCACCCTCCATCCACATGGACTTTGAGCTGGTATCCGTGGTAGAAGGTGCTTAGTTTAACTTTAGTTTACTGAGCGCGGAAAACAGGCCCATGGGCCCACCGAGTCCCTGAGAATAAGCAGAACTGGGAATATGCTTGGATTAAAGGGTTAAGTATTTCTGTCTCTTGGAGACCATGATACCTTGTGGCTGATTGGTTAGGTTTCACTTTTCTTACTGTGACATCATCATCATTCTTGTAAAACTTGATGTTCTTTGATGTTCGATTCTATTGTGATTGGAGAAGATGTAGTAAGCTGTGTATGATTAAGAGGAATGCAATGCTAAGAAAATCAAAGGTAGACAAAAATGCTGGAGAAACTCAGCGGGTGAGGCAGCATCTCTGGAGCGAAGAAAATAGACCATTTTCGGGTCGAGTATTCTTCAGAACTGATTGTGGTGCCGGGGGGCAGGAAGAAAAAAGGAAGAGGCGGAGACAGTGGGCTGTGGGAGAGCTGGGAAGGGAAGGGAAAGAAGGAAAATGCAGGGACTACCTGAAATTAGAATAGTCAATGTTCATAACCGCTGGTGTGTAAAGTACCCAAGATCTGAGGTCCTGCTCCTCCAATTTACGGTGGGCCTCACTCTGGCTATGGAGGAAGCCCAGGAGAGGAATGGTCAGATTTGGAATGGGGGGGGGGGGGGGGGGGGGGGAGTTGAAGTGCTGAGCCACCGGGAGATCAGGTTGGTTATTGCGAACCGAGCGAGATGTTGGGCGAAGCGATCGCCATGCTAAGCTTGGTCTCACTGATATAGAGCAGCTGACACCTAGAACAGCGGATGCAATAGATGAGGTTGGAGGAGGTGCAGGTGAACCTCTGCCCGCACCTGGAAAGACTGCTTTGAGTCCTTGAATGGAGTCAAGGGGGGAGGTAAAGCGGCAAGTGCAGGAATTCCTGCGGTTGCAAGGGAAAGCGCCCGGAGAGGGGGTGGTTTTGGGTGGGAAGGGAACGAATTGACCAGGGAGTTACGGAGGGATTGTAATTGGGTGGAAAGATTGTCCCCACCTATATAACCATGTGATATTGTACTGATTGGTCAAGTGATATTTACTACCCATTGTAAGTTACCTCCCACTGTAATCACGTATATATATATATATATATATATATATATATATCTATATTAACTAAAAGTCTGATCTTGAACCGCTTTTGGCCCACTGTGCTGCGATTTCCAAGAGAACGCCGCAACCAATCGACTGTCATTTTTGGCCACCTCGCTCAGAGCCCCCCTCCGCCTTCCTGGACCAGAGGATTTTTCCCATCGATGAAAAATGAGAGAGATATTAATATCTTTTTTAAATTCCCCATTCTCCCTGTTCTCTCTGCTGCCCCCGCTGGCGGCACGGGGGAGGGGGGAGGGTCTATAAAACCCGGAAGTATCGTGCCTCAATCAGTCTCTCCCAGACCCAGGAAGTGAGAGTGCCACGCCTCTCTGAGCTGCGAATAACACTGAACGGATGTCTACTCCACGTTGAGTCCCCTTGATGTGGCTGCTGCCAAATTGTTTACCTTTTTTTAATGAATTTTGATTGTCAGGTGGCTGCTTGCTGCCCAATTGTTTGCGTAGCCTTTTTGAAGAGTTTGTCTTCACAAAATGGATTTTGGTTGTCAGATGGCTGCAGCCCAATTGTTTGCCTCGCCTTTGTTAAAAAACCTTTGTGTTCACAAAATGAATTTTGGCTGTCAGGTGGCTGCTTGCTGCCCAATTGTTTGCCTTGCCTTTTTTAAAAAAAGTTTCTGTTCACAAAATGAATTTTGGTTGACACACGCGCGCTGCTTGCAGCCCAATTGTTTGCCTCGCCGTTTTAAAGTGTTTGTGTACACAAAATGGATATTTGTTGTCAACTGGTAATAGCCCAATTGTTGGCCTTGCCTTCTTCAAGAGTTAGTGTTCACAAAATGGATTTTTGTTGTCAGAGGCTGCGGTCAATTGTTGCCCTTGCCGTTTTAAAGAGTGTGTCCACAAAATGGATTTTGGTTGTCAGGCGGCTGCGGCCCAATTGTTTGTCTCGCCTTTTTCAAGAGTTTATGTTCAAAAATGGATTTTGCTTGTCAGGTGGCTGCGGCCTAATTTTTGCCTTCTTCAAGAGTTTGTGTTCACAAAAATTGTTCTTTTTGTTGTCAGATTGGGGTGGCCCAATTGTTGCCTTGCTTTTTCAAGAGTTTGTGTTCACAAAATGGATTTTGGTGGTCAGTGGCTGTGGCCCATTTGTTGCCTTCCTTTTTAAAGAGGTTTTGTGATCACAAAAGATTTTGGTTGTCTGCGGCTGCGCCCAATTGTAGGCCTCGCCTTCTCAAGAGCTTGTGTTCACATAATAGATTTTTGTTGTCAAGTGGCTGAGGTCCAATTGTTGCCTTGCCTTTTTTAAGAGTTTGTGTTCACAAAATGTATTTTGATTGTTAGGTGGCTGCCGCCCAATTGTTTGCCTTGCCTTCGTCAAGTGTTTGTGTTCACAAAAATGGATTTTTGTTGGCAAGTGGCTGCGGCCCAATTGTTTGTCTTGCCTTTTTCAAGAGTTTGTGTTCACAAAATGGATTTTGGTCATCAGGTGGCTGCGGCCCAATTGTTTCCCTCGCATTTTTGAAGAGTTTGTGTACACAAAATAGATTTTGTTTGTCAGGTGGCTGCGGCCCAATTGTTTGCCTCGCCTTTTTACGGAGTGTGTCTTCACAAAATGGATGTTGTTTGTTTCGTGGCTGCGGCCCAACTGTTGGCCTCACCTTCTTCAAGAGCTTGTGTTCACAAAATGGATTTTTGTTGTCAGGTGGCTGTGGCCCAATTATTTGCCTCGCCTTTTTAAGGAGTTTGTGTTCACAAAATGGATTTTGGTTGTCTGCTGGCTGTGGCCCAATTGGTGGCCTCGCCTTCTTCAAGAGGCTTGTATTCACAAAATGGAATTTTTTGTTGTCAGGGGAGGTGGCAACGGTCCAATTGTTTGGGCTCGCCTTTTTCAAGAGTTTGTGTTCAGACAAAATGGATTTTTTGGGTTGTCACGCGGCTGCGGCCCAATTGTTTGTCTCGCCTGTAGATTTGTGTTCACAATAATGGATTTTGGTTGTCAGGTGGCTGCGGCCCAATTGTTTTGCCTCCGCCTTTTTCAATATTTGTGTTCACAAAATGGATTTGGGTTGTCTGGTGGCTGCGGTCCAATAGTTTTGCCTCGCCTTTTTAAAGAGTTAGTGTTCACAAAATGGATTTTGATTGTCTTCTGGCTGCGGCCCAATTTTTGGCTCGCCTTTTTCAAAAGTTTGTGTTCAAAAAATGGATTTTGCTTGTCTGGTGGCTGCGGCCCAATTGTTTGCCTCGCATTTTTAAAGAGTTTGTGTTCACAAAATGGATTCTGGTTGTCTGCTGGCTGCGGCCCATTTGTTGTCTTGCCTTTTTCAAAAGTTTTTCTTCACAAAATGAATTTTGGTTGTCACGTGGCTGCTTGCTGCCCAATTGTTTGCCTCGCCATTTTTTTAAAGTTAGTGTTCACCAAATGAATTTTGGTTGTCAGATGGCTGCTTGCTGCCCAATTGTTTGCCTCGCCTTTTTTTAAAAAAGTATGTGTTCAAAAATGAATTTTGGTCATCAAGTGGCTGCTTGCTGCCCAATTGTTTGCCTCAACCTGTTTTATGTTTGTTTGCACAAATGGCTTTGGTGTAATGAATGCCCCAGCCTAGCTTGCCTTCTCAAGTGTTTCCGTGTTTCACAAAATGTATTTTTGTTGTCAGGTGGCTGCGTCCCAATTGTTTGCCTCGCCTTTTTAAAGAGTTTGTGTTCACAAAATGGATTTTGGTCAACAGGTGGCTGTGGCCGAATTGTTTCCCTCGCATTTTTGAAGAGTTTGTGTACAGAAAATAGATTTTGTTTGTCAGGTGGCTGCGGCCCAACTGTTGGTCTCACCTTCTTCAAGAGCTTGTGTTCACAAAATGGATTTTGGTTGTCTGCTGGCTGTGTGGCCCCAATGTTTGCCTAGCCCTCGCCTTCTTCAAGAGCTGGTATTCACAGAAATTTTTGTTGACAGGTGGCAACGGTCCCATTGTTTTGGCCTTTTTCAAGAGTTTTGTGTTCATAAAATGGATTTTGGTTTTTGTCAGCGGCTGCGGCCCAATTGTTTTGTCCTCGCCTTTTTCAAGAGTTTTGTGTTTCACAAAATGGATTTTGGTTGTCAGGTGGCTGCGCCCAATGTTTGCCTCGCCTTTTTAAGAGTTTTTGGTGTTCACAAAATGGATTGGTTGTCTGGTGGCTGCGGCCCAATTGTTTGCCTCGCCTTTTTCAAGAGTTTTGTTCACAAAATGATTTTGTTGTCAGGTGGCTGCAGCCCAATTGTTTGCCTCGCCGTTAAATGTTTGTGTACACAAAATGATATTTGTTGTCAACAGCCCAATTGTTGCCTTGCCTTCTTCAAGAGTTAGTGTTCACAAAATGGATTTTGTTGTCATGGCTGCGGCCCAATTGTTGCCTTGCCTTTTTAAAGAGTTTGTGTCCACAAAATGGATTTTGGTTGTCAGGCGGCTGCGGCCCAATTGTTTGTCTCGCCTTTTTCAGAGTATGTTCAAAAATGGATTTTTGCTTGTCAGGTGGCTGCGGCCGAATTGTTTTGCCTTGCCTTCCAAGAGTTTGTGTCACAAAAATTGATTTTTGTTGTCAATTGGGGTGGCCCAATTGTTTGCCTTGCATTTTTTCAAGAGTTGGTGTTCACAAAATGGATTTTGTTGTCAGGTGGCTGTGGCCCAATTGTTTGCCTGCCTTTTTAAAGAGTTTGTGTTCACAAGGATTTTGGTTGTCTAGCGGCTGAGGCCCAATTGTAGGCCTCGCCTTCTTCAAGAGCTTGTGTTCACAAATAAGATTTTTTGTTGTCAAGTGGCTGCCAGGTCCAATTGATTTGCCTTGCCTTTTTTAAGATGTTTGTGTTCACACAATTGATTTTGTTTGTATCTTTGATTGTTAGGTGGCTGCCGCCCAATTGTTTGCCTTGCCTTCGTTTCAAGTGTTTGTGTTCACAAAATGGAAAAATTTTTGTTGGTCAATTTGGCTGCCGTACCAATTGTTTGGTCTTTGCCAATTTTTTCAAGATGGCTGTTTGTGTTCACAAAATGGATTTTGGTCATTCAGGTGGCTGCTATGGCCCAATTTGTTTCCCTCGCATTTTTGAAGAGTTGTGTACACAAAATAGATTTTGTTTGTCAGTGTGGTGGCGCGGCCAAATTGTTTGCGGCCTCCCTTTTTACGAGTGTGTCCTTCACAAAATGGATGTTGTTTGTTTCGTGGCTGCGGCCCAACTGTTGGCCTCACCTTCTTCAAGAGCTTGTGTTCACAAAATGGATTTTTGTTGTCAGGTGGCTGTGGCCCAATTATTTGCCTCGCCTTTTTAAGGAGTTTGTGTTCACAAAATGGATTTTGGTTGTCTGCTGGCTGTGGCCCAATTGGTGGCCTCGCCTTCTTCAAGAGCTTGTATTCACAAAATGGATTTTTGTTGTCAGGTGGCAACGGTCCAATTGTTGGCTCGCCTTTTTCAAGAGTTTGTGTTCACAAAATGGATTTTGGTTGTCACGCGGCTGCGGCCCAATTGTTTGTCTCGCCTTTTTGAAGAGTTTGTGTTCACAAAATGGATTTTGGTTGTCAGGTGGCTGCGGCCCAATTGTTTGCCTCGCCTTTTTCAATAATTTTGTGTTCACAAAATGGATTGTGGTATGTCTGGTGGCTGCGGTCCACAGTTTGTTTGCCTTCGCCTTTTTAAAGAGTTTAGTGTTCACAAAATGGATTTTGATTGTCAGGTGGCTGTGGCCCAATTTTTTGGCTCGCCTTTTTCAAAAGTTTGTGTTCAAAAAATGGATTTTGCTTGTCTGGTGGCTGCGGCCCAATTGTTTGCCTCGCATTTTTAAAGAGTTTGTGTTCACAAAATGGAATTTTGGTGTGAGGTCTGCGTGGCTGCGGCCCATTTGTTGTCTTGCCTTTTTCAAAAGTTTTTCTTCACAAAATGAATTTTGGTTGTCACGTGGCTGCTTGCTGCCCAATTGTTTGCCTCGCCATTTTTTTAAAGTTAGTGTTCACCAAATGAATTTTGGTTGTCAGATGGCTGCTTGCTGCCCAATTGTTTGCCTCGCCTTTTTTTAAAAAAGTATGTGTTCAAAAATGAATTTTGGTCATCAAGTGGCTGCTTGCTGCCCAATTGTTTGCCTCAACATTTTAAAAAAATGTTTGTTTTGACAAAATGAATTTTGGTTGTCAGATGGCTGCTTGCAGCCCACTGCTTGCCACACCTTTTTGAAGAGTTTGTGTTCAGAAAATGAATTTTAGTCGTCAGGTGGCTATGGCCCAATTGTTTGCCTCATCTTTTTGAAGCGTTTTTTATAACAAAATGGACTTTGGTGAAAGGTGGCTGCGGCCCAATTGTTTGCATCACCTTTTTGAAGAGTTTGTGTTCACAAAATGAATTTTGGTTGTCAGTTGGCTGTGGCCAAATTGTTTGCCTTGCCTTTTTCAAGATGTAGTGTTCACAAAATGTATTTTGGTTGTCAGGTGGCTGCAGCCCAATTGTTTGCCTCGCCTTTTTCAAGAATTTGTGTTCACAAAATGGATTTTGTTGGCCAGGTGGCTGCGGCCCAATTGATTGCCTTGCCTTTTTAAAGAGTTTGTGTTCACAAAATTGATTCTTGTTGTCTGGTGGCTGCGGACCAATTGTTTGCCTTGCATTTTTCAAGAGTTCGTGTTCACAAAATGGATTTTGGTTGTCAGGTGGCTGCGTCCCAATTGTTTGCCTCGCCTTTTTAAAGAGTTTGTGTTCACAAAATGGATTTTGGTCAACAGGTGGCTGTGGCCGAATTGTTTCCCTCGCATTTTTGTTGAGTAGAGATTTTGTGTACGAATTGTTTGCCTCGCTTCTACACAAAAATTTTGTTTGTAAGAGGGGGGGGGTGGTTGTGTTGGGGGTGGTGGGGGTGGGGGGTTTTGTGTTTGGGGCGTCAAGCAGGTGGCTGGCGAATTGCCCATTACTGTTGGTGCCTCAACTGGCCTTCTTCAAGAGTTTGTGTTCACAAAATGGATTTTGGTTGTCTGCTGGCTGCGGGCCAATTGGTGGCCTTGCCTTCTTCAAGAGCTGGTATTCACAGAATGGATTTTTGTTGACAAGGGTGTGCACCGGGTCCAATTAGTTTGGCTCGCCTTTTTCAAGAGTTTGTGTTCACAAAAATGGATTTTTTGGTTGTCAGGCGGCCCAATTGTTTGTCTCGCCTTTTTCAAGAGTTTGTGTTCACAAAATGGATTTTGGTTGTCAGGTGGCTGCGGCCCAATTGTTTGCCTCGCCTTTTTCAATAATTTGTGTTCACAAAATGGATTGTATATGTCTGGTGGCTGCGGCACATTGTTTGCCTTGCCTTTTTCAAGAGTTTGTGTTCACAAAATGGATTTTGGTTGTCAGGTGGCTGTGGCCCAATTGTTTGCCTCGTTTTTTTCAAGAGTCTGTGTTCACAAAATGGATTTAGGTTGTCAGGTGGCTGCGGCCCAATCGTTTGCCTCGCCTTTGTTAAAAAAAAGTTTGTGTTCACAAAATGAATTTTGGCTGTGAGGTGGCTGCTTGCTGCCCAATTGTTTGCATGCCTTTTTTAAGAAAAGTTTTTCTTCACAAAATGAATTTTGGTTGTCACGTGGCTGCTTGCTGCCCAATTGTTTGCCTCGCCTTTTTTTTAAAGTTAGTGTTCACCAAATGAATTTTGGTTGTCAGATGGTTGCTTGCTGCCCAATTGTTTGCCTCGCCTTTTTAAAAAAAAGTATGTGTTCAAAAATGAATTTTGGTCATCAAGTGGCTGCTTGCTGCCCAATTGTTTGCCTCAACATTTTAAAAAAATGTTTGTTTTGACAAAATGAATTTTGGTTGTCAGATGGCTGCTTGCAGCCCACTGCTTGCCACACCTTTTTGAAGAGTTTGTGTTCAGAAAATGAATTTTAGTTGTCAGGTGGCTATGGCCCAATTGTTTGCCTCATCTTTTTGAAGCGTTTTTTATAACAAAATGGACTTTGGTTGAAAGGTGGCTGCGGCCCAATTGTTTGCATCACCTTTTTGAAGAGTTTGTGTTCACAAAATGAATTTTGGTTGTCAGTTGGCTGTGGCCAAATTGTTTGCCTTGCCTTTTTCAAGAGGTAGTGTTCACAAAATGTATTTTGGTTGTCAGGTGGCTGCAGCCCAATTGTTTGCCTCGCCTTTTTCAAGAATTTGTGTTCACAAAATGGATTTTGTTGGCCAGGTGGCTGCGGCCCAATTGATTGCCTTGCCTTTTTAAAGAGTTTGTGTTCACAAAATTGATTCTTGTTGTCTGGTGGCTGCGGACCAATTGTTTGCCTTGCATTTTTCAAGAGTTCGTGTTCACAAAATGGATTTTGGTTGTCAGGTGGCTGCGTCCCAATTGTTTGCCTCGCCTTTTTATATAGTTTGTGTTGACAAAATGTATTTTGGTTGTCAGGTGTTGCGGCCCAATTGTTTACCTCGCCTTTTTCAAGAGTTTGTGATCACTAATTGGATTTTGCTTGTCAGGTGGCTGCAGCCCAATTGTTTGCCACGCCTTTTTAAAGAGTTAGTGTTCACAAAATGGATTTTGGTCGTCAGGTGGTTTGTTTGCCTCGCCCAATGGATTTACACAAAATGGATTTTGTTTGCGCTGTTTATTTGCCTCGCCGTTTTGAAGTGTTTGTGTACACAAAATGGATATTTGTTGTCAACTGGTAATAGCCCAATTGTTGGCCTCGCCTTCTTCAAGAGTTAGTGTTCACAAAATGGATTTTTGTTGTCAGGTGGCTTCACAAAGAGTTTGTGTCCACATTGTTTTGGTTGTCAGGCGCTGCGGATGTTGCCTCGCCTTTTTCAGAGATGTGTCACAAAAATGGATTTTGCTTGTCAGGTGCTGGCTAATTTGATTTTGCCTTGCAAGATTGTGTTCCAAAAATTGATTTTTGTTGTCAGATTGGGGTGCCCAATGTTTGCCTTGCATTTTTCAAGAGTTTGTGTTCACAAAATGGATTTTGGTGGTCAGGAGGTGGCTGTGGCCCATTTGTTTGCCTTGCCTTTTTAAAGAGTTTGTGTTCACAAAATGGATTTTGGTTGTCTAGCGGCTGCGGACCAAATTGTAGGCCTCGCCTTCTTCAAGAGCTTGTGTTCACATAATAGATTTTTGTTGTCAAGTGGCTGAGGTCCAATTGTTGCCTTGCCTTTTTTAAGAGTTTGTGTTCACAAAATGGATTTTGGTTGTCTGCTGGCTGCGGCCCAATTGGTGGCCTTGGCCTGCCTTCTTCTTAAAAGAGCT
The DNA here is from genome assembly GCA_035221665.1 of Okamejei kenojei. NCBI lineage: Eukaryota > Metazoa > Chordata > Chondrichthyes > Rajiformes > Rajidae > Okamejei > Okamejei kenojei. Next base: position 19,491,687 of record CM069160.1, on the reverse strand, counting down.
GTTTGTAAATCACAGAATGGATTTTTGTTGACAGGTGGCAACGGTCCAATTGTTGGCTCGCCTTTTTCAAGAGTTTGTGTTCATAAAATGGATTTTGGTTGTCAGGTGGCTGCGGCCCAATTGTTCGCCTCGCCTTTTTCAATAATTTGTGTTCACAAAATGGATTGTATATGTCTGGTGGCTGCGGCCCATTGTTTGCCTTGCCTTTTTTCTTTTTCAAGAGTTGGTGTGTTTCATAAAATGGATTTTGGTTGTCAGGTGGCTGTGGCCCAATTGTTTGCCTCGTTTTTTTCAAGAGTCTGTGTTCACAAAATGGATTTAGGTTGTCAGGTGGCTGCGGCCCAATCGTTTGCCTCGCCTTTGTTAAAAAAAAGTTTGTGTTCACAAAATGAATTTTGGCTGTGAGGTGGCTGCTTGCTGCCCAATTGTTTGCCTTGCCTTTTTTAAGAAATGTTTTTCTTCACAAAATGAATTTTGGTTGTCACGTGGCTGCTTGCTGCCCAAATGAATTTTGGTTGTTGTTTTGCTGCGCCCTTTTTTTTAAAGTTAGTTGTTATGCCTCGCCTTTTTTTTAAAGTTAGTGTTACCAAATGAATTTTGGTTGTCAGATGGCTGCTTGTTTGCTGCCTTTTAAAAAAAGTATGAGTTCAAAATTGAATTGTTTGCCTTGATGTCAATTGTTTGCCTCAACATTTTAAAAATGTTTGTTTTGCAAAATAAAATTTTGGTTGTCAATGGCTGCTTGCAACTGTTGCCACACCTTTTTAGTTTGTGTTGAAAATGAATTTTAGTTCAGGTGGCTATTGGCCCAATTGTTTGCCTACCTTTTTGAAGCGTTTTTGGTCATCAACAAGAGGCTGCTTGCTGCCCATGGACTTTGGTTGAAATTGTTTGCCAATTGTTTCACTTTTTGAAGGTTTGTTTAAAATTTTGGTTGTTAGTTGGCTGTGGGCCCAAATGTTTTCGCCTTTTTCAAGAGGTTGACAAAAATTTTGTTGTCAGGTGGCTGAATGTTTGCCTCTCGCCATTTTTCAAGTCAGAATTTGTGCTTTGCAGCCCACGCATGCCACACACCTTTATGAAGAGTTTTTATTTTGTTGGCCAGGTTGCGGCCCAATTGATTGCCTTGCCTTTTTAAAGAGTTTGTGTTTCACAACAATTTTAGGTTGTCAGGTGGCTTCTGGCCAATTGCGTTTGCCTCATTGTTTGACTTGAAGGCGTAGACCTTTTTACAAGAGTTCGTGTTGACTTGTCAAGTGTTTTTCTGCGGCCCCATTGTTTACCTCGCCTTTTTAAAGAGTTGTGATCACTATTGGATTTATGCTTGTCAGGTGTAGCTGCAAGCCCAATTGTTTTGCCACGCCTTTTTAAAGAGTTAGTGTTCACAAAATGGATTTTGGTCGTCAGGTGGTTGTGGCCCAATTGTTTTGCCTCGCCGTTTTTTTTAAAGTTTGTGTACTAGTCAGTTGGCTGTGGCCAAATTTTTGCCTTGCGCCTTTTTCCAAGTTTGTGTCCACAAAAATTTTGTTGGTTTTGGCCCAATTGTTTGTCTGCCTTTTTCAAGAGGTTTGTGATACATAATTGGATTTTGCTTGTCAGGTGGCTGCTGCCCAATGTTTGCCACGCCTTTTTTAAGAAGTTAGTGTTCACTCAGGTGCTGCCCAATTATTTGCCTCGCCGATTTGAAGTGTTTGTGTACACAAATGGATATTTGTTGTCAAGCTGGTAATAGCCCAAATTGTTTGCCTTCTTTCAAGAGTTAGTGCAAAATGGTTTTTGTTGTAGGTGCAACAGATTTTTGGTTGTCAGGCGGCTGCGGCCCAATTGTTTGTGCCTTTTTCACAAGGAGTTTTGTGTTCGCAAAAATGATTTTTTGGTTGTCCAGGTGGCTATGGGGGTGGCCCAATTGTTTGCCTCGCCTTTTTTAAGGAGTTTGCCTGTGCATTTTTACATGGATTTTGGTTGTCTGCTGATGCGGGCCAATGGTGGCCTCGCCTTCTTCAAGAGCTCACCAAAGAATGGATTTTTGTGAAGGTGGCAAGGTCCATTTTGTTGGTGGTCTGTGGCGTGGCCCTTTTTAAGAGTTTGTATGTTCATTAATGCCCATGGATTTTTGTTGTTGGCGGCTGCGGCAATTGTTTGTCTCGCCTTTTTTCAAGAGTTTTGTTTTCACAAAAATGGATTTTGGTTGTCTGGTGGCTGCGGCCCAATGTTTTGTCAAAAAATGGTATTTGTTTATGGCTGGTGGCTGCGGCCATTGTTGGCCTGCCTTTTCAAGGAGTCTTTGTTCCAAAATGGATTAGCTTGTATGCCTTTTATTTACTTCAAGTGTTTGTGTTCAAAAAATTGATTTTTGTTGTCAGATTGGGGTGGCCCAGATTTGTTTGCCTTGTTCACAGCCTTTTTAAAGGAGTTTGTGTTCACAATGGATTAAGAGATTTTTGTTCACAAAAGGTCCAGGATTGTTGCCTTGCCGTTTCTTAATTTTTGGTTGTCATGCAGCCAATTGTTTGCCTCGCATTTTAAAGAGTTTGTGTTCACAAATGTATTTTGATTGTTAGGTGGCTGCCGCCCAATTGTTTGCCTTGCCCTTTCAAAAATGGATTTTTGTTGTCAAGTCGGCTGCGGCCCAATTGTTTGTTTGCGTTTGCAGAGGTTTGTGTCACAAAATTGTGTTCAGGTGGCTGCGGCCAATGTTTCCACTCGCCATTTTGAAGACAAAATGGATGTTGTTTGTTTAAGTTTTGCCTCGCTTTTTTAAACTGTTGAGCCTCTCCTTCTTCAGATGCTTGTGTTACAAAAAATGGATTTTGATTGTCTGGCTTGCTGTGGCCCAATTGGTGGCCTCGCGTCTTCAAGAGTTGATTCAAATGGATTTTTGTTGTTAGCAACGGTCTGCTGGCTGCTTTACAGGAGTTTGGCCCAAAATGGATTTTGGTTGTCAGGTGGCTGCGGCCTAATTGTTTGCCTTGCCTTTTCAATAATTTTGCAGAATGGATTGTGGTTGTCTTGCTTGCTAGTTTGCTTTTTCAAAATTTGCCCACATTTTTGGTCCAATGTATGTGTTACATTTTGCTTGTATGGTGGCTGGGCCCAATTTGCTGGATTTTTAAAGAGGTTGTCATTCTGGTTGTCTTGCTGGTGGCATTTGTTGCCTTTTTCAAAAGTTTGTGCAAAATGGGATTTTTGGATGTCAGGTGGCTGCGGCCAAAATTGTTTGCCTCACCTTTTTAAAGAGTTTGTGTTCGCAAAATGGATTTTGATTGTTAGGTGGCTGGCCGCCCAATTGTTTGCCTGGCCTTCTTCAAGTGGTTTGTGTTCACAAAATGGTTTTTTTGTTGTGCGGCCCATTTGTTGCTGCGGCCCAATTTTGTTTGTCTTGCCTTTTTCAGAAAAAGAGTTTGTGTTGCGGCCCACTGTTGGCCTCCACCTTCTTCAAAATGGATTTGTTGTCAGGTGGCTGTGGCCCAATTGTTTGCCTCGCCTTTTTAAGGAGTTTGTGTTCACAAATGGATTGTCTGCTGGCTGCGGCCCAAATTGGTGGCCTCGCCTTCTTTCTAAAGAGCTGGTATTCACAGAATGGATTTTTGTTGACAGGTGGCAACGGTCCAATTGTTGGCTCGCCTTTTTCAAGAGTTTGTGTTCTTGAAATGGATTTTGGTTGTCAGCGGCTGTGGCCCAATTGTTTGTGTCGCCTTTTTTCAAGCGTTGTGTTCACAAAATGGATTTGGTTGTCATGTGACAGTGGCTGCGGCCCAATTTGTTTGCCTCGCTTTTTGAATAGTTTGTGTCACAAAAATGGATTTTGTTGTCCTTGGTGGCTGTGGCCCAATTGATTGCCTCGCTTTTTAAAGAGTTTTGAACTGCTGTCTGCATTTCTGGTTGTCTGCTGGTTGCGGGCCCATTTGTTGGCTTGCTTTTTCAAAAGGCATAATGGATTTGGCATAGGTGGCTGCCCTAATTGTTTGCCTCTTTTTAATAGAGTTGTGTTCGCAAAATGATTATTGTTTCAATTGTTTTGCCTGGCTTCTTTGTTTGTGGTCACAAAATGGATTTTGATTGTCAGGTGGCTGCGGCCCAATTGTTTGCCTCGCCTTTGTTCACAACAAATTTTGGTCAAGGTTTGTGTTCACAAAATGGCCAACTGTTTCACCTTGCTTTTTTTAAGAAAGTTTTTTGTTCCACAGTGGCTGCTTGCTGCCCAATTGTGGCCCAATTTGCCTTCGCCTTGGCACTTGCCTTTGTTAAGAAATGTGTTTGCTTCACAAAATGTCATTTTTTGTTCACAACATGATTTTTGGTTGTTCAGGTCTTGCGGCTGCCTGCCCAATTGTTGTCAGGCTCTCTTTTTAAATTTTGGAGTTTTAATGGACGGTTGTTTGTTGCTGGCGGACAACCAAATGAATCTGGTGGCAGCGGTGTTTTGCCTGCCGGCTTCACCTTGCTGCTGCGGCCCGCCCAATATTTTTGCTTGTGATTTTGTTCCTCGCCTTTTTGAACAGTTTTTGTTTTAATGGATTTTGGTTGTCAGGCGGCTAGGCCGGCTGCGGCCCAAAAGAGTATGTTCACACAATGGATTTTTAGTTGTCATCAAAATTCCCTCGCCTCGCTTTTCAACAGAGTTTGTGTACAAAATGGATTTTGATTGTCAGGTGGCTACCCGAGCGCCCAATTGTTTGCCTCGCCTTTCTCAAGAGTTTGTGTTCATTTTTGCTGTCATAATGGATTTGCTGTCATTTTGTGGCAGTGGTACGGTCCAATTGTCACCACGCCTTTTTAAGGAGTTTGTGTTCACAAAATTGGATTTTGGTTGTTTCGGTGGCTGCGGCCAATTTGTTGGCCTCGCCTTTTTAAAGACTTTGTGTTCACAAAATGGATTTTGATTGTCTGCTGGCTGGGGGGCCAATTTTTGGCTCGCCTTTTTCAAAAGTTTGTGTTCAAAAAATGGATTTTTGCTTGTCTGGTGGCTGCGGGCCCAATTGTTTGCCTCGCATTTTTAAAGAGTTTTGTGTTCACAAAATGGATTCTGGTTGTCTGCTGGCTGCGGCCCATTTGTTGGCTTGCCTTTTTCAAAAGTTTGTGTCCACAAAATGGATTTTGGTTGTCAGGTGGCTGCGGCCAAATTGTTTGCCTCACCTTTTTAAAGAGTTTGTGTTCGCAAAATGGATTTTGATTGTTAGGTGGCTGCCGCCCAATTGTTTTTGCCTGGCCTTCTTCAAGTGTTTGTGTTCACAAAATGGTTTTTTGTTGTCAGGTTGCTGCGGCCCAATTGTTTGTCTTGCCTTTTTCAAGAGTTTGTGTTCACAAAATGGATTTTGTTGTCAGGTGGCTGTGGCCCAATTGTTTGCCTCGCCTTTTTAAGGAGTTTGTGTTCACAAAATGGATTTTTAATTTGTCTGCTGGCTGCGGCCAATTGGTGGCCTCGCCTTCTTCAAGAGCTGGTATTCACAGAATGGATTTTTGTTGACAGGTGGCAACGGTCCAATTGTTGGCTCGCCTTTTTCAAGAGTTTGTGTTCATAAAATGGATTTTGGTTGTCAGGCGGCTGTGGCCCAATTGTTTGTGTCGCCTTCCTTCAAGCGTTTTGTGTTCACAAAATGGATTTTGGTTGTCAGTGACTGTGGCCAAGTTGTTTGCCTCGCATTTTTTGAATAGTTTATGTACAACAAAATGGATTTTTGTTGGTCATAGTGGCTGTGGCCCAATTGATTGCTCGCCTTTTTAAAGAGTTTGTGTTCACAAACATTTTTGTTGTCAGGTGGCTGCAGCCCAATTGTTTGCCTCACATTTTTCATTGTTTGTGATCACAAAATTTTGATTGCAGGTGGCTGCGGGCCCAATTGTTTTGCCTCGCCTTTGTTAACAAAAAGGTTGTGTTCACAAAATGAATTTGGCTGAGAGGTGGCTGCTTGCTGCCCAATTGTTTGCCTTGTCTTTTTTTAAGAAAAGTTTTTGTTCACAAAATGAATTTTTGGTTGTCACGTGGCTGCTTGCTGCCCAATTGTTGCCTCGCCTTTTTTTTTTTTAAGTTTATTTTGTGTTCACCAAATGAATTTTTGGTTGTCAGGTGGCTGCTTGCTGCACAATTGCCTGTATTGCCTTTTTTTAAGTTTTTGTTCACAAAATGAATTGGCTGCTTTTTGCTGCCCAATTGTTTGCCTCGCCTTTTTTTAAAAAAAAAGTATGTGTTCCAAAAATGAATCTTGTGTCGTCAAGAATGCTTGCTGCCAATTCTTTGCCTTGCTTTTTTTTAAGTTTGTGTTCACAACATTGAATTTTGTTTTGTCAGGGCGCTTGCTGCCAATTGTTGCCTCAACCTTTTTTTTTAAAAAGGTTGTGTTCACAAAATGATTTTGGTTGTCAGGTGGCTATAGGCCCAAATGTTTGCCTCGCCATTTTGAAGAAACTTGTCATTAACAAAATGGACTTTGTTGTCAGGTGGCTGTGAACCAATTGCTTGCCTCGCCTTTTTGAAGAGTTTTGTGTTCAGAATGGATTTTGGTTGGCTGGTGCTGCGGCTCAATTGTGCCTTAGCCATTCTTCAAGATCTTGTAGTCACAAAATGGAGTTTGGTTGTCAGGTGGCTGCGGCCATGTTTGCCTCGCCTTTTTCAAGTTTTTGTGATATCTAAATCGGATTTTGCTTGTTCAGGTGGCTGAGCCCAATTGTTTGCTACGCATTTTTCAAATGAGGTTGGTGTTCCACAAAAATGGATTCTGGTCGTCAGGTTGGCTGTGGCCCAATTGATGGCCTCGACTTCTTCAAGTGCTTGTATTCACAAAATGCCATTTTTTTTTTCTTTTTCGTTGTCAGGTGGCTGCGGTCAATTTGTTGCGTTGCTTTTTCAAGAGTTTTGTGTTCACAAAATGGGATTTGGGTGTAAGGTGGCTGTTGGCAAATTGTTTGACTCGCATTATTAAAGTGTTTGTGTTCTCTAAATGATTTTGATTGTCAGGTGGCTTGCCGACCAATTGTTTGCCTTGCCTTCTTCAAGTGTTTGTGTTCACAAAATGGATTTTTGGTCGTTACTGGTGGCTGATGCCCAATTGTTGTCCTCGTTTCTTTCAAGTGTTTGTGTTCTCACAAAAGGTATTTTTGGTTGTCTTGGCTGTGGCCCAATTGTTGCCTTGCCTTTTTCAAGAGTTTGTGTTCACAAAATGGATTTTGGTTGTAAGGTGGCTGGCGGCCCAATTGTGGCCTCGCCTTCTTCAAGAGCTTGTACATTCACCAAAATGGGTTTTGTTGTCAGATGGGGCAAGCAGTCAATTGTTGCTTGCCTTTTTCAACAGTTTGTGATCACAAAATGGTTTTGGTTGTCAGGCGGCGCAGCCAATTGTTTGTCTCGCTTTTAAAGAGTTGGGTGTTCACCAAAATGGATTTTGATTGTCAGGTGGCTGCCGCCCAATTGTTTGCCTTGCTTTTTAAAGAGTTTGTGTTCACAAAATGTCTTGTTGTCAGGAGGCTGTGGGCCCAATTGAAGGCTTGAATTCTTCAAGAGCTTGTTTTCACAAAATGGAATTTTTGTTGTCAGGTGGCTGCGGTCAATTGTTGCGTTGCCTTTTTCTACGAGTTTGTGTTCACAAAATGGTTTTGTTCTCAGGACGGCTGCGGCCCAATTGTTTGTCTCGCTGTTTAAGAGTTTATGTTCACCAAATTGGATTTTGGTTGTCAGGTGGCTGTGGCCAAACTTGTTTGTCTTGCCTTTTTTAAAGAGTTTGTGTTCACAAATTGGATTTTTGATGTCAGGTGGCTGAGCCCAATTGTTTACCTTGACTTCTTCAAGAGTTTGTGTTCACAAACAGGATTTTTGTTGTCTAGTGGCTGTGGCCATTGTTTGCCTCGCCTTTTTTTACAGTGAATACTATCTCTCTATGGATTTTCGTTGGTACTGGCTGAGCTGCGGCCCAATTGTTGGCCTTGCCTTCTGTATAGTGCTTGTGTTCACCCAAAATGGATTTTTTTTGTCAGGTGGCTGTGGCCCAATTGATGGCCTTCGACTTCTTCAAGAGCTTGTATATTCACAAAATTTGATTTTTTGTTGTCAGGTGTCTGTGGCCCAATTGTTTGGCCTCGCCTTCTTCAGAGCTTGCTGTTCACCAACATGCATATTTGTTGTCAGGTGGCTTGGGTCCAATTGTTCCCACGCCTTTTTTGAAAAAGTTTTTGTTCCAAAATGGATTTTTGTAGTTAGGTGGCTGTGGCCCAATTGTTTGCCTCGCCGTTTTCAAGAGTTTGTGTTCACAAAATGGATTTTGGTTGTCAGGTGCCTGCAGTCCAATTGTTTGCCTCGCCTTTTTACAAGAGCTTATATTTACATAAATGGATTTTTGTTGTTCAGAGTGACTGCGGTTCCAAGTGTTGCCTTGCCTTTTTTTTCAAAGTTTGTGTGACAAAATGGATTTTGGTTGTCAGGTGGCTGCGGGGCCCAATTGTTTGCCTCGCCTTTTTAAAGAGATTGTGTTCCAAAATGGGATTTTGGTTGTCCTGCTGCGCTGCGGCCCAATTTGTTGGCCTCTCTTCTTTCAAGCGTTTGTGTTCAAAAATGGATTTTGGTTGTCAGGGGGCTGTTGGCTCTCAATTGTTTGCCTTGCCTTTTTTAGGCGTTTGCTTCAACAAAATGGATTTTGGTTGGCTGGTTGGTTGAGGGCCCAATTGTTGGCCCTCGCCTTCTTCAAGAGCTTCTAGTCACAAAATGGAATTTTTTTTTTGTCAGTTGGCAGCGGGTTCCAATTGTTTGCCTTGCCTTTTTCAAGAGTTTGTGTTTCACAAAAGGGATTTTGGTTTGAAGGTGTGGCTCTGCTCCAATTGATTGCTTTGCCTGTTTGAAGAGTTTGTGTATTCAAAATTAATTTTTCTTGGTCAGGTAGTGCGGGCTCCGGAATTGATAGCGTCGCCTTTTTAAAGAGTTTTGCGTTCACAAAATTGATTTTTATTGTCAGGTGGCTGGTGGCCCAATTGATGGCCTCGGATTCCTTCAAGAGCTTGTATTCACAAAAATTGATTTTTGTTGTCAGGTGTTCTGTGGCCCAAATTGTTGGCCTCGCTTCTGCAAGAGTTGTGTTCACAAAATGGATATTTGTTTTGTCAGGTGGCTGTGGTCCCAATTTTGTTCCCTCGCCTTTTGAAAAAGTTTTTGTTTACAAAAATGGAATTTGGTTGTCAGGCGGCCTGCGGCCCACCCAATTGTTTTGTCTCGCATTTTTTCAAGGAGATTGTGTTAACAAAATGGATCTTTGTTGTCAGGTGGCTGTGGCCCAATTGTTTGCCTCGCCGTTTTCAAGAGGTTGTGTTTCACAAAATGGATTTTGCTTGGCAGGCGGGTGGCTGCGCCCATGGTTGACCTTGCTTTCTTTCAAGAGCTTGTATTCACAAAATGGATTTTTGTTGTCAAGTGCTAGCGGTCCAATTGTTGCCTTGCCTTTTTCAAGAGTTTGTGTGCACAAAATGGATTTTGGTTTTCAGGCATCTGCGACCCAATTGTTTGTCTCGCCTTTTTAAAGAGTTTGTGTTCACAAAATGGATTTTGATTGTCAGGTGGCTGCCACCAAATTATTTGCCTCGCCTTCTTCGATAGTTTGTGTTCACAAAAATGGATTTTGGTTGTCAGGTGGCTGCGGCCCAATTGTTTGCCTCGCCTTTTTTCAAGAATTGTTGTGTTCACACAAATGGATTTTGGTTGTCAGGTGGCTGCGTATAGGGCCCAATTGTTTGCCTCGCCTTTTTCAATAATTTGTGTTCAGAAAATGGATTGTGGGTGTTCTGGTGGCTGCGGCCCAATTATTTGCCTCGCTTTTTTCTTTTTTAAAGTGTTTGTGTTCACAAATGGATTTTTGGTTGAATGCTGGCTGTGTGGCCCAATTGTTGGCTCGCCCTTTTTCAATAGTTTGTGTTCACGAAATAGATTTTGATTGTCAGGTGGCTGCCGCACAATTGTTTTGACTTGCCTTCTTCAAGTGTTTGTGTTCACAAAAATGGATTTTTTGTTGTCAAGTGGCTACGGCACCCAATTCTTTTTTTGCCTTTTTCAAGAGTTTGTGTTCACAAAATGGGTTTTGGGCTGTCAGATGGCTGCGGCCCAAATTTGTATGCCTTGCGTTTTTGAAGAGTTTGTGTACACAAAATGGATTTTGTTCGTCAGGTTGATGCGGCCCAAATGTTTGCCTCTCCTTTTTAAAGAGATTGTGCTCACAAAATGGATTTTGGTTGTCAGGCGGCTGCGGCCCAATTGTTTGTCTCGCCTTTTTTTTTCAAGAGTTTATGTTCACAAAATTATGATATAGTTGGGATCACGGAGACATGGCTCTCAGGGTGACGTAGGCTGGGAGCTGAACAATCCAGGGATATTCAATATTCAGGAGGGATAGAGAGAAAGGGAAAAGGTAGGTGGGGGCTTTAGCGTTGCTGGTTACGAGAGGAGATTAAAGCATGGAAAGAAGGACATTAGCTTGTTAGGATGTGGGAATCGGTATGGGTTTGAGCTACAAAACACTAAGGGGCAGGAAAAACGCTGGTGGGTGTTGTGTACAGGCCAGACTAACAGTAGCAGAGAAGAGAAGTTGGGGATGGTATCAAACAGGAAGGAAATTAGAAATGCGGTGCGACACAAGGCAAAAACAGTTATAATGGGTGACTTCAATCTACATATAGATTGGGTTAATTCAAATTGGCAGGGGTGCTGAGGAAGAGGATTTTTTTGGAATGTATGCGGGATAGGGGATAGATAGTTATCTCAAATCAACATGTAGAGGAACCAAACGAGAGAGCAGGCTATTTTAGACTGGGTTTTGAGAGTAATGAGGAAGGGGTAATTAGCCGTCTTGTTGTACGTGCCCCCTTGGGCAAGAAGAGTGACCATAAATGGTTGAGTTCTTCATTAGGATGGAGAGTGACATTGTATAATTCAGAAGAAACAATGGTTCTGAACTTAAAGAAAGGTAACTTTGAGGTAATGAGACGTGAATTGGCCAAGCCAAGATTGACTGGCAATTAATTCTAAAAGGGTTGAGGTGGATATACAATGGAAGACATTTAAAGACTGCATGGATGAACTACAAAAATTGTTCATCCAGTTTGGCAAAAGAATAAATCCGGGGAAGGTAGTGGCATCCGAGGATAACAAAGGGAATCAGGGGGATAGTATCAAAGCAAAGGATGATGCGTACAAAGTAGCCAGAAAAAGCTGGCATACCAGAGGACTGGGAGAAATTCAGAGACCAGCAGAGGAGGACAAAGGGCTTAATTAGGAAAGGAAAAAAAATAGATTATGAACGAAAAACTGGCAGGGAACATAAAAGCTGACTGCAAAAGATTTTATAGATATGTGAAGAGAAAGAGGTTAGTTAAAACAAATGTAGGTCCCTTGCAGTCAGAAACAGGTGAGTTGATCATGGGGAACAAGGATATGGCGGGACCAATTGAATAACTACTTTGGTTCCGTCTTCACTAAGGAAGACATAAATAATCTGCCTGAAATAGCAGGGGACTGTGGGTCAAAGGAGGAATTGAGTGAAATCCAGGTCAGTTCGGGGGAAGTGGTGTTGGGTAAATTGAATAGATATTAAGCGATAAATCCCCAGGGCTCCCAGATAGCTGATCCCAGAGTACTTAAGGAAGTAGCTCAGGGAAATAGTGGATGCATTAGTGATAATCTTTTCAAAACTCTTTAGATTCTGGAGTAGTTCCTGAGGATTGGCGGGTAGCAAATGTAACCCTCTTTTTAAGAAGGGAGGGAAGAGAAAACGGGGAATTACAGACCAGTTAGTCTAACATCGGTAGTGGGGGGGAAGGGGAAACTGCTAGAGTCAGTTATTAAAGATGGGATAGCAGCACATTTGGAAAGTGTGAAATCATTGGACAAAGTCAGCATGGATTTACAAAAGGTAAATCATGTCTGACGAATCTTGTGGAATTTTTCGAGGATGTAACTAGTAGCGTGGATAAGGGGAGAACCAGGTGGATGTGGTATATCTGGACTTCCAGAAGGCTTTCGACAAGGTCCCACATAAGAGATTAGTATACAAACTTAAAGCATACGGGTATTAGGGGTTCAGTATTGATGTGGATAGAGAACTGGCTGGCAAACAGGAAGCAAAGAGTAGGAGTAAAACGGGTCCTTTTCACAATGGCAGGCAGTAACTAGTGGGGTACCGCAGGGCTCAGTGCTGGGACCCCAGCTATTTACAATATATATTAATGAATCTGGATGAGGGAATTGAAGGCAATATCTCCAAGCGTTTGCGGATGACACTAAGCTGGGGGGCAGTGTTCGCTGTGAGGAGGATGCTACGGAGACTGCAAGGGTGACTTGGATAGGCTGGGTGAGTGGGCAAATGTTTGGACAGATGCAGTATAATGTGGATAAATGTGAGGTTATCCACTTTGGTGGCAAAAACAGGAAAGCAGACTATTATTTAAATGGTGGCCGATTAGGAAAAGGGGGAGATGCAGCGAGACCTGGGTGTCATGGTACACCAGTCATTGAAAGTAGGCATGCAGGTGCAGCAGGCAGTGAAAAAAAAGCGAATGGTTATGTTAGCTTTCATAGCAAAAGGATTTGAGTACAGGAGCAGGGAGGTTCTACTTCAGTTGTACAGGGTCCTTGGTGAGACCACACCTGGAGTATTGCGTGCAGTTTTGGTCTCCAAATCTGAGGAAGGACATTATTGCCATAGAGGGAGTGCAGAGAAGGTTCACCAGACTGATTCCTGGGATGTCAGGACTGGTCTTATGAAGAAAGACTGGATAGATCGGTTTATACTCTCTGGAATATTTAGGAGATTTAAGAGGGGATCTTATAGAAACTTACAAAAATTCTTAAGGGGTTGGACAGGCTAGATGCAGGAAGATTGTTCCGATGGTTGGGGAAGTCCAGGACAAGGGGTCACAGCTTTAAGGATAAGGGGGAAATCCTTTAAGACCGAGATGAGAAAGACTTTTTTTCACACAGAGAGTGGTGAGTCTCTGGAACTCTCTGCCACCAGAGGGTAGTTGAGGCCAGTTCATTGGCTGTATTTAAGAGTGAGTTGGATGTGGCCCTTGTGGCTAAGGGGATCAGAGGGTATGGAAGAGAAGGCAGGTACGGGATACTGAGTTGGATGATCAGCCATGATCATATTTGAATGGCGGTGCAAGGCTCGAAGGGCTGAATGGCCTACTCCTGCACCTAATTTCTATGTTTCTATGTTTCTAAAATGGATTTTTGGTTGTCTGGTGGCTGCGGCCAAATTGTTTGTCTTGCCTTTTTAAAGAGTTTGTGTTCACAAAATGGATTTTGATTGTCAGGTGGCTGCCGCCCAAATGTTTGCCTTGACTTGTTCAAGAGATTGTGTTCACAAAAATTGATTTTTTGTTGTCAGGAGGCTGTGGCCCAATTGTTTTCCTCGCCTTTTTACAGAGTTTGAGTTCACAAAATGGATTTTGGTTGTCAGGTGGCTCTGCCCCAATTGTTTGCTTTGCCTTTTTGAAGAGTTTGTGTATTCAAAATTGATTTTGTTGGTCAGGTAGCTGCGGCCCAATGGATTGCGTCGCCTTTTTAAAGAGTTTGCGTTCACAAAATTGATTTTTATTGTCAGGTGGCTGTGGCCCAATTGATGGCCTCGACTTCTTCAAGAGCTTGTATTCACAAAAAAATAGATTTTTGTTGTCAGGTGGCTGTGGCCCAATTGTTTGCCTCGCCTTAAAACAGAGTTTGCATTCACAAAAATGGATTTTCGTTGTCTCGTGGCTCCGGCCCAATTGTTGGCCTGGCCTTCTTCAAGAGCTTGTGTTCACAAAATGGTTATTTGTTGTCAGTGGCTGTGGTCCAAATTGTTCCCTCGCCTTTTTGAAAAGTTTTTGTTTACAAAAATGGAATTTTTGGTTGTCAGGCGGCTGCGGCCCAATTGTTTTGTCTCGCATTTTTCAAGAGATTCTGTTAACAAAATGGATTTTCTTGTTGTCAGGTGGCTGTGGCCCAATTGTTTGCCTCGCCTTTTTACACAGAGTTTATATTCACAAAATGAATTTTGGTTTGTCCGGTGGCTGCGGCCCAATTGTTGGCCTCGCCTTCTTCAAGAGCTTGTATTCACAAAATGGATTTTTGTTGTCAGATGGCAGCGGTCCAATTGTTGCCTTGCCCTTTTTCAAGAGTTTGTGTTCACAAAACTTGATTTTGGTTGTCAGGCGGCTCGCGGTCCAATTGTTTGTCTCGCCTTTTTAAAGAGTTTGTGTTCACAAAATGGATTTTGATTGTCAGGTGGCTTCCGCCCAATTGTTTGCCTCGCCTTCTTGAATAGTTTGTGTTCACAAAAATGGATTTTGGTTGCCAGATGGCTGCGGCCCAATTATTTGCATCGCCTTTTTGAAGAGTTTGGTGTTCACAAAACTGGATTTTGGTTGTCAGGTGGCTGCGGCCCAAATTGTTTGCCTCGCCTTTTTCAATAATTTGTGTTCAGGGAAAAATGGATTGTGGTTGTCTGGTTGGCTGCGGCCCAATTATTTGCCTCGCCTTTTTAAAGAGTTTGTGTTCACAAAATGGATTTTGCTTGTCTGCTGGCTGCGGCCCAATTGTTGGCTCGCCTTTTTCAATAGTTTGTGTTTTACGAAATAGATTTTGATTGTCCAGATGGCTGCCGCCCAATTGTTTGCCTTGCCTTCTTCAAGTGTTTGTGTTCACAAAAAATGGATTTTTGTTGTCAAGTGGCTACGGCCCAATTCTTTGTTTTTGCCTTTTTTTCAAGAGTTTGTGTTCACAAAATGGGTTTTGGCTGTCAGATGGCTGCGGCCCAATTGTATGCCCTTGCGTTTTTTGAAGAGTTTGTGTACACAAAATTGGATTTTTGGTTTGTCAGGTGACTACGGCCCTAATGTTTTGCCTCTCCTTTTTAAAGAGATTTGTGCTCACAAAAATGGATTTTGGTTGTCAGGCTGCGGCATAATTGTTTGTCTCGCCTTTTTTCAAGAGTTTTATGTGCACAAAATGGATTTTGATTGCCAGGTGGCTGCCGCCCAAATGTTTGCCTTGACTTGTTCAAGAGATTGTGTTCACCAAAAATTGATTTTTGTTGTCAGGAGGCTGTGGCCCCAATTGTTTGCCTCACCTTTTTACAGAGTTTGTGTTCACAAAAATGGGATTTTGTTTGTCAGGTGGACTGCGGCCCAATTGTTTGCCTCTCCTTTTTAAAGAGATTGTGTTCACAAAATGGATTTTTTTTGGTTTGACAGGCGGCTGAACGCCCAATTGTTTGCCTCACCGTTTTACACAGTTTTGTATTCACAAAATGGATTTTGGTTGTTGGTGGCTGCTGCGCCAAATTGTTTGCCCTTGCCTTTTTCAATAATTTCTGTTCACAAAATGGATTGTGGTTGTCTGGTGGCTGCGGCCCAATTGTTTGACTCGCCTTTTTAAAGAGTTTGTGTTCACAAAATGGATTTTGGTTGTCTGGTGGCTGCGGCCAAATTGTTTGCCTCGCCTTTTTCAATAATTTCTGTTCACAAAATGGATTGTGGTTGGCTGGTGGCTGTGGCCCCATTGATTGTCTCGCCTTTTTCAAGAGCTTGTGTTAACAAAATGGATTTTTGATGTACAGCGTGGCTGTGGCCCAATTGTTTGCCCTTCTGCCTTCTTTCGATATTTGTGTTCACAAAATGGATTTTTGGTTGTCACGGCGGCTGCGGCCCAATTGTTTGTTTCACCTTTTTCAAGAGTTTATGTTCACAAAATGGATTTTGGTTGTCAGGTGGCTGCGGCCAATTGATTCCTTGCCTTTTTAAGAGTTAGTGTTCACAAAATGGTTTTTGATTGTCAGGTGGCTGCCGTCCCAATTGTTTGCCTCGCCTTCTTTCAAGCGTTTTCTGTTCACAAAATGGATTTTGGTTGTCAGGTGGCTGGTGCCCATTTGTTTGCCTCGCCTTTTTTAAGGAGTTTGTGTTCACAAAATGAATTTTGGTTGTCTGGTGGCTGCGGGCCCAATTGTTGGCCTGCCTGCCTTCTTCAAGAGCTTATATTCACAAAAATGGATTTTTGTTGTCAGGTGGCAGCAATCCAATTGTTGCCTTGCCTTTTTCAAGAGTTTATGTTCACAAAAACGGATTTTGGTTTTCAGGGCGTCTGCGAGAATTGATTGTCTCGCCTTTTTTAAGGAGTTTGAGTTCACAAAATGGATTTTGATATGTCAGGTGGCTGCCGCCAAATTGTTTTGCCTCAGCCTTTCTTCGATAGTTTGTGTTCACAAAATGGATTTTGGTTGTCATTGGCTGCGGCCCTATTGATTCCCTCGCCTTTTTAAAAGAGTTAGTGTTCACAAAATGGATTTTGATTGTCAGGCTGGCTGCCATCCAATTGTTTGCCTCGCCTTCTTCAAGCGTTTTCTGTTCACAAAATGGATTTTGGTTGTCAGGTGGCTGTGGCCCATTTGTTTGCCTCGCCTTTTTAAGGAGTTTGTGTTCACAAAATGAATTTTGGTTGTCTGGTGGCTGCGGCCCAATTGTTGGCCTCGCCTTCTTCAAGAGCTTTATATTCACAAAATGGATTTTTTGTTGTCAGGTGGCAGCAATCCAATTGTTGCCTTGCCTTTTTTCAAGAGTTTATGTTCACAAAAACGGATTTTGGTTTTCAGGCGTCTGCGACCGAATTGATTGTCTCGCCTTTTTAAGGAGTTTGAGTTCACAAAATGGGATTTTGATTGTCAGGTGGCTGCCGCCAAATTGTTTGCCTCGCCTTTCTTCGATATAGTTTGTGTTCACAAAAAGGATTTTGGTTGTCATGTGGCTGCGGTCCCTATTGATTCCCTCGCCTTTTTAAAGAGTTAGTGTTCACAAAATGGATTTTTGATTGTCAGGTGGCTGCCATCCAATTGTTTGCCTCGCCTTCTTCAAGCGTTTCTGTTCACAAAAATGGATTTTGGTTGTCAGGTGGCTGTGGCCCATTTGTTTTGCCTCGCCTTTTTTAAGGAGTTTGTGTTCACAAAATGAATTTTGGTTGTCTGGGTGGCTGCGTCCACAATTGCTGGCCTTGCCTTCTTTCAAGAGCTTATATTCACAAAATGGATTTTTGTTGTCAGGTGGCAGCGATCCAATTGTTGCCTTGCCTTTTTCAAGAATTTGTGTTCACAAAATGGATTTTGGTTTTCAGGCGACTGCGACCGAATTGTTTGTTTCGCCTTTTTAAAGAGTTTGAGTTCACAAAATGGATTTTGCTTGTCAGGTGGCTGCCGCCAAGTTGTTTGCCTCTCCTTCTTCAAGAGCTTGTATACACAAAATGGATTTTTGTTGTCAGGTGGCTGCGGTCCAATTATTGCCTTGCCTTTTTCAATAGTTTGTGTTCACAAAATGAATTTTGTTTGTCAGCAAGCTGCGGCCCAATTGTTTTTCTCGCATTTTTCAAGAGTTTATGTTCACAAAATGGGATTTTGGTTGACAAGTGGCTGCGGCCAAATTGTTTGTCCTCGCCTTTTTAAAGAGTTTATTTTTCACAAAATGGATTTTGATTGTCAGGTGGCTGCCGCCCGATTGTTTGCCTTGAATTCTTCAAGCATTTGTGTTCACAAAAATGGATTTTGGTTGCCAGGTGGCTGTGGCCCAATTTATTGACTCGCCTTTTTCAAGAGTTTGTGTTCACAAAATGGATTTTGGTTGTCAGGCGGCTGCGGCCCAATTGTTTGTCTCGCCTTTTTCAAGAGTTTATGTTCACAAAATGGATTTTGGTTGTCAGGTGGCTGACGCCCAATTGATTGCCTCACCTTTTTACACAGTTTGTATTCACAAAATGGATTTTGGTTGTCTTGTGGCTGTGGCCCAATTGTTGGCCTCACCTTCTTCAAGAGCTTGTGTTCACAAAATGGATCTTTGTTGTCACGTGGCTGTGGTCCAATTGTTCCCTCGCCTTTTTCAAAAGTTTTTTGTTCACACAAAATGGATTTTTCGTTGTCAGGCGGCTGTGGCCCAATTGATTGTCTCGCCTTTTTCAAGAGTTTATGTTCACCAAAATGGATTTTGATTGTCAGGTGGCTGCCGCCCAATTGTTTGCCTCGCCTTCTTCAAGAGTTTGTGTTCACAAAAATTGATTTTTGTTGTCAAGTGGCTGTGGCCCCATTGCTTGCCCTCGCCTTTTTCAAGAGTTTTGTGTCACAAAATGGATTTTGGTTGTCTGCTGGCTGCGGCCAAATTGTTTGCCTCGCCTTTTTTCAATAATTTCTGTTCACAAAATGGATTGTGGTTGTCTGGTGGGCTGCGGCCCAATTGTTTGCCTCGCCTTTTTAAAGAGTTCGTGTTCACAAAATGGATTTTGGTTGTCAGGTGGCTGTGGGCCAATTGTTTGCCTCGCCTTTTTAAGGAGTTGTGTTCACAAAATGGATTTTGTTTGTCAGGCGGCCTGCGGCCCAATTGTTTGTTTCGCCTTTTTCAAGAGTTTATGTTCACAAAATGGATTTTGGTTGTCAGGTGGCTGCGGCCAATTGATTCCCTTGCCTTTTTAAAGAGTTAGTGTTCACAAAATGAATTTTGGTTGTCTGGTGGCTGCGGCCCAATTGTTGCCCTCGCCTTCTTCAAGAGCTTATATTCACAAAATTGATTTTTGTTGTCAGGTGGCAGCAATCCAATTGTTGCCTTGCCTTTTTCAAGAGTTTGTGTTCACAAAATGGATTTTTGTTTTCAGGCGTCTGCGACCGAATTGATTGTCTCGCCTTTTTAAAGAGTTTGAGTTCACAAAATGGATTTTGATTGTCAGGGTGGCAGCCGCCAAATTGTTTGCCTCGCCTTCTTCGATAGTTTGTGTTCACAAAATGGATTTTGTTGTCAGGTGGCTGCGGCCCTATTGAATTCCCTCGCCTTTTTAAAGAGTTAGTGTTCACAAAATGGATTTTGATTGTCAGGTGGCTGCCATCCAATTGTTTGCCTCGCCTTCTACAAGCGTTTTCTGTTCACAAATGGAGTTTTGGTTGTCAGGTGGCTGTGGCCCATTTGTTTGCCTCGCCCTTTTTAAGGAGTTTGTGTTCACAAAATGAATTGTGGTTGTCTGGTGGCTGCGGCCCAATTGCTGGCCTTGCCTTCTTCAAGAGCTTATATTCACAAAAGGGATTTTTGTTGTCAGGTGGCAGCGATCCAATTGTTGCCTTGCCTTTTTCAAGAATTTGTGTTCACAAAATGGATTTTGGTTTTCAGGCGACTGTGACCGAATTGTTTGTTTCGCCTTTTTAAAGAGTTTGAGTTCACAAAATGGATTTTGATTGTCAGGTGGCTGCCGCCAAATTGTTTGCCTCTCCTTTTCAAGAGCTTGTATACACAAAATGGATTTTTGTTGTCAGGTGGCTGCGGTCCAATTATTGCCTTGCCTTTTTCAATAGTTTGTGTTCACAAAATGAATTTTGTTTGTCAGCAGGCTGCGGCCCAATTGTTTGTCTCACCTTTTTCAAGAGTTTATGTTCACAAAATTGATTTTTTTTGTCCGGTGGCTGTGGCCCAATTGTTTGCCTCGTCTTTTTAAGGAGTTTGTGTTCACAAAATGGATTTTGGTTGTCAGGTGGCTGCGGCCCAATTGTTTGCCTCGCCTTTTCAATAATTTGTGTTCACTAAATGGATTGTGGCTTTCTGGTGGCTGCGGCCCAATTGTTTGCCTCGTCTTCTTCAATAGTTTGTGTTCACCAAAAATGGATTTTGGTTGTCAGGTGGCTGCGGCCCAATTGTTTGCCTCGCCTTTTTCAAGAGTTTGTGTTCACAAAATGGATTTTTGGTTGTCAGGTGGCTGCGGCCCTATTGTTTGCCTCGCATTTTTCAATAATTTGTGTTCACAAAATGGATTGTGGTTGTCTGGTGGCAGCGGTGGCCCAATTGATTTGCCTCGCATTTTTCAAGAGTTTATGTTCACAAATGGATTTTTGGTTGACAGGTGGCTGCGGCCAAATTGTTTGTCTCGCCTTTTTTAGAGTTTGTGTTCACAAAATGGATTTTGATTGTCAGGTGGCTGCCGCCCGATTGTTTGCCTTGAATTCTTCAAGCGTTTGTGTTCACAAAAATGGATTTTGGTTGCCAGGTGGCTGCGGCCCAATTGATTGCCTCGCCTTTTTCAAGAGTTTGTGTTCACAAAATGGATTTTGGTTGTCAGGTGGCTGCGGCCCTATTGTTTGCCTCGCCTTTTTCATTAATTTGTGTTCACAAAATGGATTGTGGTTGTCTGGTGGCTGCGTCCCAATTGTTTGCCTCGCATTTTTCAAGAGTTTATGTTCACAAAATGGATGTTGGTTGACAGGTGGCTGCGGCCAAATTGTTTGTCTCGCCTTTTTAAAGAGTTTGTGTTCACAAAATGGATTTTTGATTGTCCAGGTGGCTGCCGCCCAATTGTTTGCCTTGAATTTTTCACGAGTTTGTGTTCACAAAAATTGAATTTGTTGTCAGGTGGCTGTGGCCCAATTGTTTGCCTCGCCTTTTTACAGAGTTTGTATTCACAAAATGGATTTTGGTTGTCAGGGTGGCTGTGGCCCAATTGTTTGCCTCGCCTTTTTACAGAGTTTGTATTCACAAAATGGATTTTGGTTGTCTGGTGGCTGCGGCCCAATTGTTGGCCTCGCCTTCTTCAAGAGCTTGTGTTCACAAAATGTATTTTTGTTGTCAGGTGGCTGCCGCCCAATTGTTTGCCTTGCTTTCTTCAAGAGTTTGTGTTCACAAAAATGGATTTTGGTTGTCAGGCGGCTGCCCCCCAATTGTTTGTCTCGCCTTTTCAAGAGTTTATGTTCGCAAAATGGATTTTGGTTGTCAGGTGGCTGCGGCCAAATTGATTCCCTCGACTTTTTAAAGAGTCTGTGTTCACAATATGGATTTTGATTGTCAGGGTGGCTGCCGCCCAATTGTTTGTCTCGCCTTCTTGAAGAGTTTGTGTTCACAAACATGGATTTTTGTTTTCAGGTGGCTGTGGCCCAATTGTTTGCCTCTCCTTTTTTAAAGAGTTTGTATTCACAAAATGGATTTTGGTTGTCTCATGTCTGCGGCCCAATTGTTTGGCCTCGCGTTCTTCAAGAGCTTGTGTTCACAAAATGGATTTTTGTTGTCAGCTGGCTGTTGCCCAATTGTTTTCCTCGCCTTTTTAAAGAGTTCGTATTCACAAAATGGATTTTGGTAGACTCGTGGTTGCGGCCCAATTGTTTGCCTTGCCTTCTTCAAGAGCTTGTGTTCACAAAATGGATTTTGATTGTCAGGCAGCTGCCGTCCAATTGTTTGCCTCGCCTTCTTCAAGCGTTT
This sequence comes from Okamejei kenojei, assembly GCA_035221665.1. Taxonomy (NCBI): domain Eukaryota; kingdom Metazoa; phylum Chordata; class Chondrichthyes; order Rajiformes; family Rajidae; genus Okamejei; species Okamejei kenojei. The sequence continues at coordinate 19,470,480 of CM069160.1, read as the reverse complement.
CTGTTCACAAAATGGATTTTGGTTGTCAGGTGGCTGGTGCCCATTTGTTTGCCTCGCCTTTTTTAAGGAGTTGGTGTTCACAAAATGGATTTTGGTTGTCAGGTGGCTGTGGCCCATTTGTTTGCCTCGCCTTTTTTAAGGAGTTTGTGTTCACAAAATGAATTGTGGTTGTCTGGTGGCTGCGGCCCCAATTGCTGGCCTTGCCTTCTTCAAGAGCTTATATTCACAAAATGGATTTTTGTTGTCAGGTGGCAGCGATCCAATTGTTGCCTTGCCTTTTTCAAGAATTTGTGTTCACAAAATGGATTTTGGTTTTCAGGCGACTGTGACCGAATTGTTTGTTTCGCCTTTTTAAAGAGTTTGAGTTCACAAAATGGATTTTGATTGTCAGGTGGCTGCCGCCAAATTGTTTGCCTCTCCTTTTCAAGAGCTTGTATACACAAAATGGATTTTTGTTGTCAGGTGGCTGCGGTCCAATTATTGCCTTGCCTTTTTCAATAGTTTGTGTTCACAAAATGAATTTTGTTTGTCAGCAGGCTGCGGCCCAATTGTTTGTCTCACCTTTTTCAAGAGTTTATGTTCACAAAATTGATTTTTTTTGTCCGGTGGCTGTGGCCCAATTGTTTGCCTCGTCTTTTTAAGTAGTTTGTGTTCACAAAATGGATTTTGGTTGTCAGGTGGCTGCGGCCCCAATTGTTTGCCTGTCTTTTTAAGTAGTTTGTGTTCACAAAAATGGATTTTGGTTGTCAGGTGGCTGCGGCCCAATTGTTTGCCTCGCCTTTTTCAATAATTTGTGTTCACTAAATGGATTGTGGCTTTCTGGTGGCTGCGGCCCAATTGTTTGCCTCGTCTTCTTCAATAGTTTGTGTTCACAAAAATGGATTTTGGTTGTCAGGTGGCTGCGGCCCCAAATTGTTTGCCTCGCCTTTTTCCAAGAGTTTTTGTGTTCACAAAATGGATTTTGGTTGTCAGGTGGCTGCGGCCCTATTGTTTGCCTCGCATTTTTTCAATAATTTGTGTTCACAAAATGGATTGTGGTTGTCTGGTGGCAGCGGCCCAATTGTTTGCCTCGCATTTTTTCAAGAGTTTATGTTCACAAAATGGATTTTGGTTGACAGGTGGCTGCGGCCAAATTGTTTGTCTCGCCTTTTTAAAGAGTTTGTGTTCACAAAATGGATTTTGATTGTCAGGTGGCTGCCGCCCGATTGTTTGCCTTGAATTCTTCAAGCGTTTCTGTTCACAAATGGATTTTGGTTGTCAGGTGGCTGGTGCCCATTTGTTTGCCTCGCCTTTTTAAGGAGTTTGTGTTCACAAAATGAATTTTGGTTGTCTGGTGGCTGCGGCCCAATTGTTGGCCTCGCCTTCTTCAAGAGCTTATATTAACAAAATGGATTTTTGTTGTCAAGTGCTAGCGGTCCAATTGTTGCCTTGCCTTTTTCAAGAGTTTGTGTTCACAAAATGGATTTTGGTTTTCAGGCGTCTGCGACCGAATTGATTGTCTCGCCTTTTTAAAGAGTTTGAGTTCACAAAATGGATTTTGATTGTCAGGTGGCAGCCGCCAAATTATTTGCCTCGCCTTCTTCGATAGTTTGTGTTCACAAAATGGATTTTGGTTGTCAGGTGGCTGCGGCCCTATTGATTCCCTCGCCTTTTTAAAGAGTTAGTGTTCACAAAATGGATTTTGATTGTCAGGTGGCTGCCATCCAATTGTTTGCCTCGCCTTCTACAAGCGTTTCTGTTCACAAAATGGATTTTGGTTGTCAGGTGGCTGTGGCCCATTTGTTTGCCACGCCTTTTTAAGGAGTTTGTGTTCACAAAATGAATTGTGGTTGTCTGGTGGCTGCGGCCCAATTGCTGGCCTTGCCTTCTTCAAGAGCTTATATTCACAAAATGGATTTTTGTTGTCAGGTGGCAGCGATCCAATTGTTGCCTTGCCTTTTTCAAGAATTTGTGTTCACAAAATGGATTTTGGTTTTCAGGCGACTGTGACCGAATTGTTTGTTTCGCCTTTTTAAAGAGTTTCAGTTCACAAAATGGATTTTGATTGTCAGGTGGCTGCCGCCAAATTGTTTGCCTCTCCTTTTCAAGAGCTTGTATACACAAAATGGATTTTTGTTGTCAGGTGGCTGCGGTCCAATTATTGCCTTGCCTTTTTCAATAGTTTGTGTTCACAAAATGAATTTTGTTTGTCAGCAGGCTGCGGCCCAATTGTTTGTCTCACCTTTTTCAAGAGTTTATGTTCACAAAATGGATTTTTTTTTGTCCGCATGGCTGTGGCAATTTTTTGCCTCGCCTTTTTCAAGTGTTTGTGTTCACAAAATGGATTTTGGTTGTCAGGTGGCTGCGGCCCAATTGTTTGCCTCGCCTTTTTCAATAATTTGTGTTCACTAAATGGATTGTGGCTTTCTGGTGGCTGCGGCCCAATTGTTTGCCTCGTCTTCTTCAATAGTTTGTGTTCACAAAAATGGATTTTGGTTGTCAGGTGGCTGTGGCCCAATTGTTTGCCTCGTCTTTTTAAGGAGTTTGTGTTCACAAAATGGATTTTGGTTGTCAGGTGGCTGCGGCCCAATTGTTTGCCTCGCCTTTTTCAATAATTTGTGTTCACTAAATGGATTGTGGCTTTCTGGTGGCTGCGGCCCAATTGTTTGCCTCGTCTTCTTCAATAGTTTGTGTTCACAAAAATGGATTTTGGTTGTCAGGTGGCTGCGGCCCAATTGTTTGCCTCGCCTTTTTCAAGAGTTTGTGTTCACAAAATGGATTTTGGTTGTCAGGTGGCTGCGGCCCTATTGTTTGCCTCGCATTTTTCAATAATTTGTGTTCACAAAATGGATTGTGGTTGTCTGGTGGCAGCGGCCCAATTGTTTGCCTCGCATTTTTCAAGAGTTTATGTTCACAAAATGGATTTTGGTTGACAGGTGGCTGCGGCCAAATTGTTTGTCTCGCCTTTTTAAAGAGTTTGTGTTCACAAAATGGATTTTGATTGTCAGGTGGCTGCCGCCCGATTGTTTGCCTTGAATTCTTCAAGCGTTTGTGTTCACAAAAATGGATTTTGGTTGCCAGGTGGCTGCGGCCCAATTGATTGCCTCGCCTTTTTCAAGAGTTTGTGTTCACAAAATGGATTTTGGTTGTCAGGTGGCTGCGGCCCTATTGTTTGCCTCGCCTTTTTCATTAATTTGTGTTCACAAAATGGATTGTGGTTGTCTGGTGGCTGCGTCCCAATTGTTTGCCTCGCATTTTTCAAGAGTTTATGTTCACAAAATGGATGTTGGTTGACAGGTGGCTGCGGCCAAATTGTTTGTCTCGCCTTTTTAAAGAGTTTGTGTTCACAAAATGGATTTTGATTGTCAGGTGGCTGCCGCCCGATTGTTTGCCTTGAATTCTTCACGAGTTTGTGTTCACAAAAATGGATTTTGGTTGTCAGGCGGCTGCCCCCCAATTGTTTGTCTCGCCTTTTCAAGAGTTTATGTTCGCAAAATGGATTTTGGTTGTCAGGTGGCTGCGGCCAAATTGATTCCCTCGACTTTTTAAAGAGTTTGTGTTCACAATATGGATTTTGATTGTCGGGTGGCTGCCGCCCAATTGTTTGTCTCGCCTTCTTGAAGAGTTTGTGTTCACAAACATGGATTTTTGTTTTCAGGTGGCTGTGGCCCAATTGTTTGCCTCTCCTTTTTAAAGAGTTTGTATTCACAAAATGGATTTTGGTTGTCTCATGTCTGCGGCCCAATTGTTGGCCTCGCGTTCTTCAAGAGCTTGTGTTCACAAAATGGATTTTTGTTGTCAGCTGGCTGTTGCCCAATTGTTTTCCTCGCCTTTTTAAAGAGTTCGTATTCACAAAATGGATTTTGGTAGACTCGTGGTTGCGGCCCAATTGTTTGCCTTGCCTTCTTCAAGAGCTTGTGTTCACAAAATGGATTTTTGTTGTCAGGTGTCTGCGGTCCTATTGTTGCCTCTTCTTTTTCAAGAGTTTGTGTTCACAAAATGGATTTTGTTTGTCAGGTGTCTGTGGTCCAATTGTTGCCTCGCCTTTTTCAAGAGTTTGTGTTCACAAAATGGATTTTGGTTGTCACGTGGCTGCTTGCTGCCCAATTGTTTGCCTCGCCTTTTTTTTTAAGTTTGTGTTCTCCAAATGAATTTTGGTTGTCCGGTGGCTGCTTGCTGCGCAATTGTTTGTGTTGCCTTTTTAAAAAAAACGTTTGTGTTCACAACATGAATTTCGGTTGTCAGGTGGCTGCTTGCTGCCCAATTTTTTTGCCTAACCTTTTCAAAAAAAGTTTGTGTTCAAAAATGAATTTTGGTTGTTAAGTGGCTGCTTGCTGCCCAAATTGTTTGCCTTGCCTTTTTTATTTAAAGTTTGTGTTCACAACATGAATTTTGGTTGTCAGGTGGCTGCTTGCTGCCCAAATGTTTGCCTCACCTTTTTAAAAAAAAGTTTGTGTTCACAAAATGAATTTTGGTTGTCGGGTGGCTGTGGCCAAATTATTTGCCTCGCCTATTTAAAGAGTTTGTGTTCACAAAATGGATTTTGATTGTCAGGTGCCTGCGCCCAATTGTTTGCCTCGCCTTTTTAAAGAGTTTGTGTTCACAAAATGGATTTTGGTTGTCTGGTGGCTGCGGCCCAATTGTTGGCCTCGCCTTTTTCAAGCGTTTGTGTTCACAAAATGGATTTTTTTTTTTGTCAGGTGGCAAGTTATCGGCTTAAAACACCATTATTCTGAAATGGAGGGCTAGGAAAATTACTGAAGTTTTGTTTAGATATTATAGTGCGTTGTGACAGCATATGTAAGAAAGGCCTGTGACAGTGTCAAAAATATTGTACACTTTGCAGGGCTCTCGCTTAACCTTTTTTCTCTGTTGTCAGCCGGGCAACCTTGGCATCGATTTAAGTTGCCAAATCACAATTTAGGTGGTCATTTAAGACGGCTTGCATGACACGTGCGATAATGTGCTCGGACGAAGTGTGTAGTTACCAGTCGGAATTATGCTCAATGAAGCATTCACATATTATTTCTGCTTCAAATAAAGTCACAAATAAACATATTCACCAATCAAGACACAATATATACCACAATGACATGCAGCAAAATTATAATACAGTATCTCAACTCTTTTTACATGTTGCAATGAATGCAATTTCTATTATTTCTTTCCACTTCCAAACAAAAATGTGGTTGGATTATTCAGCGCATGATCAACCTCGGTGAGACCAACCGCAGGCTTGCCGATCGCTTTGCACAACACCTCCGCTCGGTTCGCAATAACTAACCTGATCTCCCGGTGGCTCAGCTCTTCAACTCCCGTTCCCATTCCAAATCCGATCTTTCTGTCCTGGGCCTCTTCCATGGCCAGAGTGAGGCCCACCGCGTATTGGAGGACCAGCACCTCATATTTTGCTTGGGTAGTTTACACCCCAGTGGTATCAACATAGGCTTCTCTAATTTCAGATAGTCCTTGCTTTCTTCCTCCTTCCCCTCCCATTCCCAACAGTCCCACAGCCTATTGTCTCCGCCACTTCCTTAGATATTTCGTGTGTCCCCTGACATCAGTCTGAAGAAGGGTCTCGACCCGAAACGTTGCCTATTCCTTCGCTCCATAGATGCTGCCTTACCTGCTGATTTTCTCCAGCTTTTTTGTCTACCAATGGGATCCCACCACTGGCCACATCTTCCCATCGCCTCCTCTGTTGGCTTTCCACAGAGACTGCTCCCTCCGTAACTCCCTGGTCCATTTATCCCATCTCCTGGCACTTTCCCTTGCCACCCCTCACCTGGCACTTGCAACTGCAGGAAATCAATCAATCATTCAAAGACTTTATTGTCATTCAAAAATACACCAACAAATGCAAGCCAGATCAAAATTTTCTTGCATCTGGCTCACCGTGCAACATAAAATGACAAAAAGAAAAATAGATAAAAAGATAAAATAGATAAAAAGATAACATAGATAATAGAGACTGCATATTATATGGAATTCAAGAGTGTGATGGCTCAGGGGAAGAAGCTGTTGCAAAACCTGGCCGTTCTGCTCCTTATACTGCGATACCTTTTTCCCGAGGGCAGCAGAGTGAACAGTCCATGATGGAGATGTGTGGGGTCTTTTATAATGCTGTTGGCCTTGGACAAGCAATGTTTGCATGCAATGTCCCAGATTGAAGGTAAAAAAGTCCTGATGATTTTGTAAAATGCTACACTTGTTGCTTTACCTCCCCCCTTGACTCCATTCAAGGACCAAAACAGTCTTTCCAGGTGCGGCAGAGGTTCACCTGCACCTCCTCCAACCCCATCTATTGCATCGAGATGTCAGCTGCTCTACATCGGTGAGACCAATCGCAGGCTTGGCGATCGCTTCGCTGAACACCTCCACTCGGTTCGCAATAACCAACCTGATCTCCCGGTGGCTCAGCAGATACAGCGCGGAAACAGGCCCTTCGGCCCACCGATTCCGCACCGACCAGCGATCCCCGCACACTAACACTACCCTATACACTAGGCACAATTTACACTTATCCCGAACCAATTAACCTGCATATCTGTTGTCTTTGGAGTGTGTGTGTGTGAGAGTGGAGGGTGGTGGGGGTCACGGAGAAACCCCACGCAGGTCACAGGGGGAACATGCAAACTCCGTACAGACAGCACCCGTAGTCGGAGTCGAACCCGGTTCTCTGGCGCTGTGAGGCAGCAACTCAACCGCTGCGCCGCCGTGCCACCCAAAGAGCCAAATGGCAGATCTATCAAGGGGGGGGGGGCGTTCTTGGAGGATACTGTAGCGTAATGACGCGCAAATTACGCCCAAGTGGGACAGGCCCATAACTCAGCGGGACAGGCAGCATGTCTGGAGAGAAGGAATAGGTGACCTCTAGCTTGAGAACCTTCTTCAGACTGAGGGTCAGGGGAGAGATATGAAAAGATTCAGAACAAATCAGAGCTGGCAGCGATGACCCAGGAATGTTGGAGCCCACAATGCTCCATTAAGCCTCTTTCCTGTGGCTCCAAGGCATTGATGATGTTTGCTGCTTTTCCAAGGCATCGTGAAGTGTAGTTGGAGTTAATGGTGGGAATCTGGTGTGTGTGTGTGTGGTGTCTATGTGTGCTGCCTCAGTGTAATCTACTATTTTTTAACTCTTTTACTTATATATGATTGTGCCTTACATTATAACATAATTTTACTGAACTGTGTGAAAAAATGAAATTCATTGCATCTCGGTACATGTCATAATAAAATATAATTGAAGATTGACACAAAAACTATAGTAACTCAACGGGACAGGCAGCATCTCTGGGGAGAAGGAATGGGTGATGTTTCGGGGCAAGACCCTCCTTCAGACTGGGAGAGGAGGGAGAGTGAAGTTAGAGATATGGAAGGGTAGGGTGTGAAAACGGGAGATCAAAGGGGACAAACCTCAAGGCAAATATAGAATAGAGCATTGTTAGCTGGGGAAGCTAACAATGCCGAGGGCAGCAGAGTGAACAGTCCATGATGGAGATGTGTGGGGTCTTTTATAATGCTGTTGGCCTTGGACAAGCAATGTTTGCATGCAATGTCCCAGATTGAAGGTAAAAAAGTCCTGATGATTTTGTAAAATGCTACACTTGTTGCTTTACCTCCCCCCTTGACTCCATTCAAGGACCAAAACAGTCTTTCCAGGTGCGGCAGAGGTTCACCTGCACCTCCTCCAACCCCATCTATTGCATCGAGATGTCAGCTGCTCTACATCGGTGAGACCAATCGCAGGCTTGGCGATCGCTTCGCTGAACACCTCCACTCGGTTCGCAATAACCAACCTGATCTCCCGGTGGCTCAGCAGATACAGCGCGGAAACAGGCCCTTCGGCCCACCGATTCCGCACCGACCAGCGATCCCCGCACACTAACACTACCCTACACACTAGGCACAATTTACACTTATCCCGAACCAATTAACCTGCATATCTGTTGTCTTTGGAGTGTGTGTGTGTGAGAGTGGAGGGTGGTGGGGGTCACGGAGAAACCCCACGCAGGTCACAGGGGGAACATGCAAACTCCGTACAGACAGCACCCGTAGTCGGAGTCGAACCCGGTTCTCTGGCGCTGTGAGGCAGCAACTCAACCGCTGCGCCGCCGTGCCACCCAAAGAGCCAAATGGCAGATCTATCAAGGGGGGGGGGGCGTTCTTGGAGGATACTGTAGCGTAATGACGCGCAAATTACGCCCAAGTGGGACAGGCCCATAACTCAGCGGGACAGGCAGCATGTCTGGAGAGAAGGAATAGGTGACCTCTAGCTTGAGAACCTTCTTCAGACTGAGGGTCAGGGGAGAGATATGAAAAGATTCAGAACAAATCAGAGCTGGCAGCGATGACCCAGGAATGTTGGAGCCCACAATGCTCCATTGAGCCTCTTTCCTGTGGCTCCAAGGCATTGATGATATTTGCTGCTTTTCCAAGGCATCGTGAAGTGTAGTTGGAGTTAATGGTGGGAATCTGGTGTGTGTGTGTGTGGTGTCTATGTGTGCTGCCTCAGTGTAATCTACTATTTTTTAACTCTTTTACTTATATATGATTGTGCCTTACATTATAACATATTTTTACTGAACTGTGTGAAAAAATGAAATTCATTGCATCTCGGTACATGTCATAATAAAATATAATTGAAGATTGACACAAAAACTATAGTAACTCAACGGGACAGGCAGCATCTCTGGGGAGAAGGAATGGATGATGTTTCGGGGCGAGACCATCCTTCAGACCGGGAGAGGAGGGAGAGTGAAGTTAGAGATATGGAAGGGTAGGGTGTGAAAACGGGAGATCAGAGGGGACAAACCTCAAGGCAAATATAGAATAGAGCATTGTTAGCTGGGGAAGGTGATAACGAGGCGTACAAAGATAACATTTAATCAGGAGCACAGTCAGACTGGTCGGTGAACTAGGATGGGGGAGGGATGGAGAGGAAGGGAAAGCAAGGGTTACTTGAAGTTAGAGAAGGCAATGTTCACACCGCTGGGTTGTAAGCTGTCCTAGAGAAATATGAGGTGCTGTTCCTCCAATTTGCACTGGGCCTCGATCTGACAGTGGAGGAGGCCCAGGACAGAAAGGTCAGTGTGGGAATGGGAGGGGGAGTTAAAGTGTTGTGTAACCGGGAGATATACTGCCTCTCCAGCGTTTGGTGTCCATCTTCGGTGTAAACCAGCATCTGCAGTTTCTTCCTGCACAAGTATAATTGAACCATTGGTTTGGATGCTGTAAACGTCCACTATTCACAGATGGTTTAGTTTAGTTTAGTGTGGAGGTGCAGTGCTTGTATACTCGTCCCTGGGCTTGTATACTCTGGAGTTTTGAAGGATGAGAGAGGATCTTATTGAAACGTATAGGATTATTAAGTGTTTGGGCACGCTAGAGGCAGGAAACATGTTCCCGATGTTGGGGGAGTCCAAAACCACGGGCCACAGTTTAAGAATAAAGGGTAGGCCATTTAGAACGGATATAAGGAAACACTTTTTCACACAGATAGTTGTGAATCTGTGGAATTCTCTGCCTCAGAGGGTGGTGGAGGCCAGTTTTCTGGATGCTTTCAAGAGAGAGCTGGATAGGGTTCTTAAAGATAGCGGAGTCAGGGGATATGGGGAGAGGGCAGGAACGGGGTACTGATTGTGGATGATCAGCTGTGATCACATTGAATGGCGGTGCTGGCTCGAAGGGCCAGATACCCAGGTTTGATCCAGACCGCTGGTGCTTCCTGCTCGGGGTTTGTACGCTCTCTCCCTGTGAGCTGCGTCTGTGTTTTCTCCGGGAGCTCCGGTTTCCTCCCACACTCCAAAGACCTACAGGTCTGTAGGTTAATTGGATTCTGTGAGTTGTCCGTGGTGTTTGCAGGATTGAACTAGTGTGCGGGGTGATCGCTGGTCAGCGTGGATTCAGTGGGCCGAAGGGCCTGTTTTCACGCTGCATTACTAAACCAAACTAAACATCGGATCTTAAATAGGGAACTCAATTGGTAACACTAACGATCATGATACACTGATGACAATACTTAAATATCAAGAACACAAACGGAAAACGCTGACTATCTCACCCTCAAGTGGTCAGCAGAGGAATCAGCAGGAACTGACACGACTCTACAACGATTCCCCTGGTTCTCGATTCCCTTAGCAGGTGAATTCTTCGAAAAGCATCTACCCCATTGAAACATCTTTGGAGTTGATACATTTCACCAAGAGCACCTCGTTTTTCTAAACTCCCATCTGCTGAATCTTTCATAAGTTCATGAGTCAACGGGGAAGAATAGGGCCATTCGGCCCATCTCCGCCCTTCAATCGTAGCTCATCTACCTTGCCCTCTCAACCCCATTCTGCTGCCTTCTCGCCGTAACCTTTGACACCCTTACTAAACAAAAATCTATCAAGCTCCGTTTTAGAAATACCCAATGACTTGGCCTTCACCGCCGTCTGTTGCAATGAATTCCACAGATTCACCACCCTCTGATGAAACAAAATGCTCCTTGTCTCCTTTCTAAGGTAGGTCATTTTATTCTGAGGCTGTGCCGTCTGGCCCTAGACTCTCCGACTAGTGGAAACATCCTCTCCACATCCACTCAATCCAGGCCTCTCACTCCTCGGTAAATTTGAATGAGGTCCCCCCCCCTCGTTCTTCTCCAGTCCAGCGAGTATAAGCCTAGTGCCGTCAACCCAATCATCCCGGCGATCTTTCCTCATAGGACAACCTCTTCATCCCAGGATTCAGCCTGGCAACCTTCTCCGAAGTGCCTCCAATACCGATACATCCCTCGTAGCCAAGTGCACCAAAGGTGGACGTAGTTGTGGTCTCACCGTCTGTTGTAGCAAGACCTTCCCCAGTATTAAACTCCATCCCATCTCCTGTTCAAAAGGTCAATGTGATCCAGTTCCAGTACCTTCAATCTGAGTCCATAATGTGAGGTCCGTTCAGTGTTGTCTCATGTTCCCAGGGATCATAACTGGAATCACCAAGTAGGTGTTAGGACTTGTGTTCCAAGCTTTAGTATCCAACATTTGCCAAGTTCAAAATCAGGTGGAGGCAAGAGTAAAATGTTTCTTTGTTGGTTACAGTCATACAGCATGGAAACAGGCCCTTAGGTTTCACTTGCCCACGCCGACCAACATGTCCCTACGCGAGTCCAACTTACCTGTGTTTGGCCCATATCCCTCTAAACCTGTCCTATCCATGTACCTGTCTAATTGCTTCAGAAGCGTTGCAATAGTCCCTACCTCAACTATCTCCTGCGGCAGCTCATTCCCTACGCCCACCACCTTTACTGTTAAAAAGTTACCCCTGAGATTCCTATTAAATCTTTCCCCCTTCACCTTAAACCCAACCTGTGGTCCTCGATTCACCTACTCTGGGCAAGAGACTCCGTGTCTTCACGATCTATTCCTCTCATGATTTTGTACACCTCGAAAAGATCACCCCTCATCCTCCTGCATTCCAGGGAATAGATAGAGTCCTAGCCTGCTCAACCTCCCCCTATAGCTCAGGCCCTCGTGTCCTGGCAACATCTTTGTAATAATTTTCTGCACCCTGTCCAACTTAACAATATCTTTCCTATAACAAGATGCCCAGAACTGAACACAACACCCTGAACACTCTGGAGAAGGGCTTTGGCCCGAAACGTTGCCTATTTCCTTCGCTCCATTGATGCTGAGTTTCTCCAACATTTTTCTCTACTCTAAATGCGGCCTCACCATGTCCTATATCTTTATTTATTTGTTTGTTTGTTCCGAACAAGTAAAGACATAAATAGGAATAAATAACAACAACAAAATCGAAATAGTCAAACAATTGGACATTCCAGGCATATAAAAACTGGCAATTATTTTTGGAAAGAGTATTATCACCCTCCAGAGAGCTGTCAAGTTGAGACATCTCTGCCAGACATGTTCAGCAGTTTGTGGGTTAATTGGCTTCGGTAAAAAAAAATAGTTTGTTCTTAATGTGTCGGTTAGTGCTAGTAGTGTACGGGGTGATTGCTGGTCGGGGCAGACTCGATGGGCTGAAGTACCTATTTCTGCGCTGTATCTCTAAATGAAACTAAATGTCCTCTGTCTACACATAATGCATATCCCTCCAATCCCTGCATATTGATGTGCCTAACTAGAAGATAATGTTGTATATGTCTCCACCACCACGCCTGGCAGCGTGTTCCAGGCACCAACCACTCTCCGAGTAAAAAAAACTTACCACACACATCTTCATAAACGTTACCCCTCTCACCTTAAAGCCATGCCCTCTAGTCTTTTTGGGGAAACGGGCTCTGACTGTCCACCCTATCCATGCCTCTCATCATTTTATATACTTCTATGAGTTCTCCCCTCAATCTCCGGGATTCCAATCCAAATGTCTCCAACCTCTCCATTTGGCTAATGCCACCTAAGACAGGCAGCATTCTGGTGACCCTTTACCGCATCCACACCAAAGCCTCCACACCCTGTAATGGGGGCGACCAGAGCTGTCCACAATACTCCAATTGCAGCCCCAACCAAAGTCTTACAGAACTTGCCTTTCAACGCATGCTGCCCACAACACTCTTGGCAAAAATAAAACGTGGCCCACACATCCCCTTCAAACATGTCGCTCTCACCTTCAACCCACGCCCCCTCTCGTCTTTCACGGAAACAACCCATGCTGGTTTATGTTTCAAAGTGCCTCTTTTCTGAGCGTTTGTAATTTCTACGTAGAACTGACTGCCAAGCTTCACATTTGAGCTCGTCCCATTTCAAATGTTCTTGCCACCGGTCCAGTCTCGCCCGCTGTAGACTTTAGGTTCCTTCCCGATCGCCATCGCGACGAATCCGCCAGAGAGCTTGTTACAAACAAGCATCAGATGCTCATTGGAGAAATATTACAACTGCTAAAGTCGGATACAGCACCTGCCTCGTTTGTTTGTCAACAAGAATCTTCTTGTACGTTGTAATTTTGTAAAATGACCTTGTTATCTGACCCTTTTGAATGGAGAATTTGACCGGTTCCTGACATAATATAAACATCTCTAATCCGCTCGTAAAGTGATGTGATCTTTCTCCCCAATAGTATATTTCATCATAATACATAGAGAAACAATCAGGATATCTCTCTGTGTGTTCATTTCAATAGATTATCTTACACATTATTTATTGTAAAATCACCTGCTTTACATCTTAAAAAACCCACCGTAGTTACTTGAATTCAAGCCCGACTGTGGCGCAGCGGTAGAGTTGCTGCCTCACAGCGCCAGAGACACGGGTTTAATCCTGACCTAGGTTGCTGTCTGTATGGAGTTTGTACGTTCTCCCTGTGACCTGCATGGGTTTTCCCCGGGTGCTCCGGTTTCCGACCACAACCCAAATATGTTGATTGGCTTCGGTAAAGAAACATTGTAAATGATCCCTGGTGTGTAAGATATTGTCGCCAGTGTGTGCCAGGATAGTGATAGTGTTAGTCGGCGCGGACTCGGTGGGCCGAGTGTTTCCGTGCTGTATTTCTACATTAAACCCGATAGACGTGCGGGTTTGTAGGTTAATTGGCCGTTGTAAAATTGCTGCGAGTGGTAAAATTTGGGGCAAAAGCTGAAAGGATTGCGAGGGGAAGCAAGAAAAGAGAATAATGTAGGATTACGGTCAATAGTTGACGTATTCATTTCTTAAACCAATGTATCACCACCCTAACATACACACACACACACAAATCTTGAACATTGCAGTTACTGCCTCACAGCGCCAGGGACCCAGGTTCGATCCTGGCCACGGGTGCTGTCTGTGCGGAGTTTGTACGTTCTCCCCGCGACCTGTGTGGGTTTTCTCCGGGTGCTTCGGTTTCCTCCCACACTCCAAAGACGTACAGGTTTGCAGGTTAATTGGATTTGGTAAAATTGTAAATTGTCTCTGGTATGTTTTGGATAGTGCTAGTGTGCGGGGATTGCTGGCCAGTGCGGACTCCATGGGCCGAAGGGCCTGTTTCCGCGCTGTTTCTAAAGTGAACGAAAATTGAAAGGGTTTTTGGGTGGTAGAAGGTTTTGAAATCTTATTGGAGCCCTTAAAATGTCATTTGTCCGCTGGTATTCTTCACTGGTTACTGGCCACAGCAGGTTACTGAAAATTGAGGCACAAGGAACCGAAGATGCTGCTTTACCAAAAAAAAAGACATAAAGTGCTGGAGTAACTCAGCAGGTCAGGCACCATCTCTGGAGAACACGGAGAATCATTTCGCTGAACATCTTCTCTCAGTCCGCTTGGACCTACCTGATCTCCCGGTTGCTAAACACATTAATTCTCCATCCCATTCACACATAAACCTTTTTGTCCTGGGCATCCTCCATTGCCAGCGTGAGGCTAAACGTAAATTGGAGAAACAGCATCTCATATTTCGCTCGGGCAGCTTACAGCCCAGTGGTGTGAATCTTGATTTCTCTAACTTCAAGTAAACCCTGGCATTCCCTCTCTCTCCATCCTCCCCGACACAAGTCGCATCAGCTTCTCGTTTTTACCCAACAAACAGCTAATAATTGTGGAGGAAGGAACTGCAGATGCTGGTTTAATCCGCAATTATAGACACGAACATTTGGAGTAACTCAGCGGGACAGGCAGCATCCCTGGAGAGAAGGAATGGGCGACGTTTCGGGTCGAGACCCTTCTTCAGGCACCTCACAGTAGCCTGTTTCCTTTCTCGTCATTACATTTTTGCAAATCTTTCATTCATTGTTCTATCCCTATCTCTCTACATCATCGACTATATTTCTCGGTTCCCTTTCCCGAACCTGTCTGAAGAAGGGTCTCGACCCGAAACGTCACCCATTCCTTCACTCATGAGATGCTGCCTGCCACGCTGAGTTACTCCAGTTATTTGTGTCCTTCTCCAGAGATGCTGCCTGACCCGCCGAGTTACCCCAGCGTTTTGTCTATCCACACTGACCTTTCTGTCCTGGGCTTCCCCCACTGTCAGAGTGAGGCCCAACTCAAATTGGAGGAACAGCACCTGATATTTCGCTTGGACAGCTTACACCCCAGTGGTATGAACATTGACTTCTCTAACTTCATTTAACCCTTACTTCCCCTTTCCCTCTATCCCTCCCCATCCAAGTTCTCCGACGAGTTTCACTGACCTCCTGATTCAATTTTACTGATTGTACGCTTCCTTGCCACCTACCCCTCGGATAACAATGAATCATTCTACATTTCCTAAACATCGTCTGTTTTGATCTGAAGAAGGGTCTCGACCCGAAACGTCGCCTATCTCCTTCGCTCCTTAGATGCTGCTGCACCCGCTGAGTTTCTCCAGCTTTTTGTGTAACCGTCTGTTTTGATCTGTCGTTTTCACACCTTACACTGCCATATCTCCAGACTTCCTCTCTCCTGACTCTCAGCCTGAAGAAGGGTCTGGACCCGAAACGTCATCCACTCCTTCTCTCCAGAGATGCTGCCTGTCCCGCTGAGTTACTCCAGCATTTTCTATCTATCTTCAGCTTACCTAAGTGGCGTGGGTAACTCACCCAGTTTGAAAGTGAGGACACTTAACCCTCTCCCCAATTAGAAAGATTGGTTTAAGGAGGCACCGTGATCACAGACACTGTGGGCAAAACAGTGTCCCTGTGCTGGTCTGCTGTGCCCTCGAAGTTGTGTTTCCCCTTCTCGCCCCCAGCCTCCACCCGCAGTACCGACGTCCAGCAGCAGGTGGGAGTACTGCACCGCTAAATTCTGGGGGATCTCAGTGGGACAGGCTGCATCCCTGGAGAGAAGGAATGAGTGAGTTTCTGGTCGAGACCCTTCTTCAGGCAGAGAGTCAGGGGAAAGGGGAAGGATAGATATAGACGGCGATATAGAGAGATATAGAATATACATAAATATACAAATGATATGCAATAAAAGTAGCAAATATCAAGGTAGCAGTCCACTGTTAACTGAGCTAAGTGAAAACGAGTTATACAGAAAGTGTGTAATATTGCATATATTGTATATCTTTCAAGTCTGTTCTATATCTCTCTAAATCCAGTCTATATCTCTCATTCCCCTCTCCTCTGACTCAGTCTGAAGAAGAGTCTCGACCCGAAACGCCATCTATTCCTTCACTCCAGAGAAGCTGCCTGTCCCGCTGAGTTACTCCAGCATTTAGTGCCAATCCTCGGTGTAAACCAGCATCTGCATTTCCTTCCTGCACGCCACCTCCACCTGCAGGTGGAAAACGGCACTGCAAGGAACTGCAAGGGCAAGTTATTGGGCTAATTAGTTGATATTGGGGCAATTAACACAAAGTGCTGGAGGAACTCAGCGGGTCAGGCAACACCTGTGGAGGGAATGGACAGACGGGGTTTCGGCTCGAGGTCCTTCTTCAGACGGATTGTCTAGGGGACAGAAAGCTGGGAAAACGTGGGGGTGGGACAAAGTGATAGGTGGATACAGGTGAGGGTGATTTTGATCGATGAGTGGGCAAAGGCGAGAGAAAAGAGAAGGCAGAATGGTGTCAGATAAGGAGATAAGTGCAAAGTCAGAGGGAGGGGTATAGGTAGATGGGGACAGGAAAGAGAGAGGGGCTAAAGTGGAGAGGATCTAAAGTTGGAGAATTCTATGTTCATACCATTGGCTTGTCAGCTACCCCAGCAGAATATGAGGTGCTGTTCCTCCACTTTGTGTGTGACCTCCCTCACAATGGAGGAGGCCCAGGACAGAAAGGTCTGTGTGGGAATGCGAAGGGGAGTTACAATGGTGGACAAACGGGAGATCGAACAGGCCTTGGAGGACCGAGCGCAAGTGTTCAGCGAAACGGTCGACGAGTCTACACTTGGTCTCGCCGGTGTACAGGAGTCCACACCTGGAACAGCGGATACAGCGAATGAGGTTGGAGGATTTCATACCGCTGGAGTGTAAGTTGCCCAAGCAATATATGAGCAGCTGTTCCTCCAATCTGCGCTGGACCTCACTGTGACCACACCGCTGGGGTGTAAGCTGACCAAGCTGCCTGTAAATGGGACCAGCACCTATACGTGCGTGATGCGAGACATCGACATAATGAGCTGAAGCATCTGTGTGCTGCCTGACCTGATATATAGGATGATACCTGAAATAAATATACAATGGACCTGCAGAGATTTGGTGTGCAATTGCAATGGTGACCGTAGACTTCATAACCTGCAAAATATCAACACCATCGCCAGGGGGCGCAGCGGCAGAGTTGGTGCCTCACAGCGCCGGAGACACAGGTTCCATCCCGGCTCCCGGTGCTGCCTGTACGGAGTTTGGTACGTTCTCCTGCGTGGGTTTCCTCCGAGATCTTCAGTTTCCTCCCACACTCCAACGACCTACAGGTTTGTTGGTTAACTGGTTTGGGTTTGCACACTTGGAGTAAGTGTAAATTGTCCTCAGTGTGCGTAGGCATTGTGTGAATGTGACAATAGACAATAGGTGCAGAAGTAGGCCAATCGGCCCTTCGAGCCATCACCGCCATTCAATGTTATAATGGGTGATCATCCCCAATCAGTACCCCGTTCCTGCCTTCTCCCCATATCCCCTGACTTCGCTATCCAATTTTCCCTTGAAAGCATCCAGAGTACAGGCCTCCACCGCCCTCTGAGACAGAGAATTCCACAGATTCACAACTCTCTGGGTGAAAAAGTATTTCCTCATCTCCGTTCTAAATGGCTTATCCCTTATTCTTAAACTGTGGCCCCTGGTTCTGGACTCCCCCAACATTGGGAACATGTTTCCTGCCTCTAGCATGCTAAAACCATTAATAATCTGATATGTTTCAATAAGATCCCCTCTCATCCTTCTAATCTCCAGAGTGTACAAGCCCAGCCGCTCCATTCTCTCAGCATGGACTGTGCGAGGACAGGGCGGACTCGGTGGGCCGATGGGCCTGTTTCTGCGCTGTTTCTCCACACTCAACGAAACAAAACCATCTGTGAATAGTGGACGTTTACAGCATCCAAACCAGTGGTTCAATTATACTTGTGCAGGAAGGAACTGCAGATGCTGGTTTACACCGAAGGTAGACACCAATTGTTGGTGTAACTCAGCGGGAGATGCGGTATCTCTCCCCGTTGCTAAACACTTTAATTCCCCCTCCCATTCCCACACTGACCTTTCTGCCCTGGGCCTCCTCCAATGTCAGATCAAGGCTCAGTGCAAATTGGAGGAACAGCACCTCATATTTCTCTCGGGCAGCTTACACCCCAGCGGTGAGAACATTGATTTCTCTAACTTCAAGTAACCCTTGCTTTCCTTCTCTCTCCACCCCTCCCCCATCCTAGTTCACCGACCAGTCTGACTGTCCTGATTAAATGTTATCTTTGTATGCCACCTATAAACCTTCCCCAGCTAACAATGTTCTATTCTATATTTGCCTTGAGCAGTGTCCTCTTTGATATCTCATTTTCACACCTCACCCTTCCATATTTCTAATTTCCCTCTCACTTCTCTCCCTCCTCTCCCGGTCTGAAGAAGGGTCTCGACCCGAAACATCACCCATTCCTTCTCCCCAGAGATGCTGCCTGCCCCGTTGAGTTACTGCAGGTGTTTGTGTCAATCTTCAATGATATTTTATTATGAGATGTACCGAGATACAATGAATTTTTATTTTTTTCATACAGTTCAGTAAAAAAATGACATCACGTAAGGCACAATCATATTTAAGTAAAAGAGTATAAAAAATAGTAGATTACACTGAGGGAGCACACAAAGACACCACACACACATACACCAGATCCCCCACCATTAACTCCAACTACACTCCACACTGCCTCGGAAAAGCAGCGAACATCATCAATGACTTGGAGCCACGGGAAAGAGGCTCAATGGAGCATTGTGGGCTCCACATTTCCGGGTCATCGGTGCTGGATCTGATTTGTTCTGAATCTTTTGCTATCTCTCCCCTGACTCTCAGTCTGAAGAAGGGTCTCAACCCGAGACGTCACCTATTCCTTTTCTCCAGAGATGCTGCCTGTCCCGCTGAGTTACTCCAGCGTTTTGTGTCTGTCTGCGGTGTGAACCAGCATCTGCACTTCCTGCCTCCACATAATCAGAGACTTGTCCCGCCCCGGTCAGTCTCTCTCCGCTCCAGTCCAGCCGAAGGTACAGAAGCTTGAAAGCGCGCACCACCAGACTCAGGAACAGCTTCTTCCCCTCTGTTTTCAGGCTTCTGAACGGTCCTTCCATAGCTCTGGTACAAATTCACTTCACCCCACAGTGTACGTCGGACTGTCTAAACTAAACCATCATGGTGGGAAAATCAAAGTTTGCAGTGTTCGGAGTTTTACAGGGTGGATTGGGAGTTTACTTTAGTTTAGTTTAATGATCCAGCATGGAAACAAGGACTTCGGCCCATCGAGTCCACGCCGACCATCGATCGCACACTAGTTCTCCCACTTTCTCATCCACTGCCTACACACTAGGGGGCAATTTACAGAGGGCTGATCGTCCTACAAATCCGCACGTCTTTGGGATGAGGGAGGAAACCGGAGCAACCGGAGAAAACCCACGAGGTCACAGGGAGAACGTGCAAAGTCTATACACACGCGCACATACACACACACATACACACACGCACATGCACACACACATGCACACACACGCACCCACACACGCACATGCACACACACATGCACACACACGCACCCACCCACACGCACAGATACACACACGCACCCACCCACACTCACACACCCACACACCCACACACACACTCGCACACAAGCACAGATACACACACACACACGCACCCACCCACACTCACACACCCACACACACACACGCACATACACACGCACACACACACACACACACATGACGATAAAGGAAAGATAAACCTGCAGGTGCTGGTTTAAATCGATGACAGACGCAAAATGCTGGAGTAACTCAGCGGGACAGGCAGCATCTCTGGAGAGAAGGAATGTGTGACGTTTCGGGACGAGACCCTTCTTTAGACCTTTAATTTTATCCTGGTGTAGACCAAACTGGCTTCAAGTGGAGTAACCTGTCTTTAAGCTCCATGCCGCCGGTTGGCTGCGTGGACTTATTTGTGGAATCTGGTTTATTCCTGGGCCCATGCTTGGGCTCATTCGTGGAATCTGGTTTATCACTGGGCCCATGCTTGGGCTCATTCGTGGAATCTGGTTTCTTCACGCTCTCTTTCTGATTATCCGTGAATGTACCTGCCTCTTCATCCGCCCACTCTGCGATTTTCTCCTTCATCTTGATCTCTATCGCCTTCTCCAGTTTCCTCCTGTACTTGGCCTGGTAATAGTCCATCCAAGTACAGTTGCTACACTTGCATGTAGGCAGGATGCGAAGTATCATCAATAAAAACGCGATCACCACCAACACACTGCCACCCCATTTCTGTTGGATAAAGTTATCGAGTCATAGAGTGATTCAGCGTGGAAACAGGCCCTTCGGCCCAACTCGCCCACACGGGCCAACAATGTTCTAGCAACACTAGTCCCACCTGCCTGAGTTTGGTTCATATCAGTCCAAATCCGTCATATCCATGTACTTGTACCTGTCTAACTGTTTCTTAGATAGTCCCTGCCACAACTACCTCCTCTGGCAGCTCATTCCATACACCCACCCTCTGTGTGAAAAGGTTACCCATCAGATTCGATTAAATCTTTCCCCCTTCACCTTAAACCTATGAACTCTGGTTCTCGATTCACCTACTCTGAGCAAAACACAGATAGAATCATAGTCCTACAGCAGCTAACCAGGCCCAGGAAACATGTTCCCGATGTTGGGGGTCCAGATCCAGGGGCCACTGTTTAGGAATAAGGGGTACGCCATTTAGAAACATAGAAACATAGGTGCAGGAGGAGGCCATTCAGCCCTTCGAGCCAGCACCGCCATTCATTGTGATCATGGCTGATTGTCCCCAATCAGTACCCCGTTCCTGCCTTCTCCCCACATCCCATGATTCCACTGCCCCCTAGAGCTCTATCTAACTCTCTCTTAAATCCATCCAGTGATTTGGCCTCTACTGCCCTCTGTGGCAGGGAATTCCACAAATTCACAACTCTCTGGGTGAAAACGTATTTTCTTAGCTCAGTTTTAAATGGCCTCCCCTTTATTCTCAGACTGTGGCAACTAGTTCTGGACTCGCCCAACATTGGGAACAACTTTCCCGCCACTGGTTTGGCCAGTCCTTTTATCATTTTATATGTTTCTATAAGATCCCCCCTCATCCTTCTAAACCCCAGTGCATACAAGCCTAGTCTTTTCAATCTTTCCTCATATGACAGTCCCGCAATCCCAGGGATCAATCTCGTGAACCTACGCTGCACTGCTTCAATCACAAGGATGTCCTTCCTCAAATTAGGAGACCAAACTTTCAGTGACTGGTGTACAAGGACACCCAGGTCTCGCTGTACCTCCCCCTTAACTAACCTAACCTAACCCCATTGAGATAATAATCTTCCCCCTTGTTTTGCGCCACCAAAGTGGATAACCTCGCATTTATCTATATTATACTGCATCTGCCACGCATCTGGCCACTCACTCAACCTGTCCAGGTCCTCCTGCAACCTCCTAACATCCTCTTCACAGTTTACACTGCCACCTAGCTTTGTGTCATCTGCAAACTTGCTGGTATTGCTCCTAATTCCCCCTTCCAAATCATTAATATTTAAGGAATATTACACCTATTATCTATTGTCTTCTTCCCAACTCGCCCATGTTAACTAATTCGTCCCATCAAAGCTAGTCCCGTTGGTCCACGTTTGGCCTAAAACCCTCTAAACCTTTCCTATCCATGTACCTGTCCAAATCTCGTTTAAATGCTGTTACAGTATGAGTCTCAACTACCCCATTCCATATACCCATCACCTTATGTGTAAAAAAAAAAGTCGCCCCTCAGGTTCCTAATAAATCTTTTCCCCCTCACCTTAATCCTATGTCCTCTGGTCCTCGATTTCCCTACACTGGACAAGAGACTCTGTGCATCTACCCGATCTATTCCTCTCATGATTTTATACACCTCTGTAAGATCACCCCTCATCCTCCTACGCTCAAAGCAATAGAGACCCAGCCAACAACCTCCCCCTAGAGCTCTCACCCTCTGGTCCTGCAACATCCTCGTAAATCTTCTCTGTGCCCTTTCCAGCTTGACAATATCTTTCCAATAACACGGTGCCCAAGATAAAAGATAAAAAACAACAGCGAGGTACCCGAAGGGTCTGGACCCGAAATGTCTCCTATTCCTTCGCTCCATAGATGCTGCCTCACCCGCTGAGTTTTTCCAGCATTTTTTGTCTACATTCAATAAGTCAATGCTGTTTGTTCAACTAGGCCATCCTTTGCCTCTGTGCTGCATTACTGCGTTACCCCATCTACAGGTACAGGTTTAGAGGGATATGGGCCAAACGCGGGCAGGTGGGACTCGTGTAGTTTCGCTTAGAGATACAGCGCCCATTCGGCCCACCGAGTCCGCGCCGACCAGCGATCCCCGCGCACTAACACTATCCCACACACACACATGCGAGCGGGGGACAATGTTTACATTTACACCAAGCCAATTAACCTGCAAGCCTTTACGCCTTTGGAGTGTGGGAGGAAACCGGAGCACCCGAGAAAACCCTCGCGGGTCACGGGGGAGAACGTACAAACTCCGTACAGACAGCACCCGTGGTCGGTATCCAACCCGGGTCTCTGGCGCTGTGAGGCAGCAACTCTACCGCTGCGCCAACGTCGTAATTCAACTCAAAAGGGGGCCGACACGGTGGCGCGGTCGTAAAGCGTCAGAAACCCGGGTTCGATCCCGACCACGGGTGCTGTCTGTACGGAGTTTGCACGTTCTCCCCGTGAAACCGCGTCGGTTTCCTCCCACACTCCAAAGACGCACAGGTCTGTAGGTAAACTGGGCTTGGTGTCAGTGTAAATTGTCCCTAGCGTGTGCCGGGTAGTGCGGGGATCGCTGGTCGGCGCGGGCTCGGTGAGTATTTCCGCTCTGCATCTCTAAACTAAATTAAATTAAAAATCACTCACCCACGATGTGATGCAGACCCGACTCAGTTGGGGTGTAGGATTGTGGCTGCAAATCTCCACGCAGCTTTGGTTGTCGCCTGGCCCGCTGCCTGGTGTCTGGTAGGCACAGGCGACGTGATCGCCGTCTAGCAGCAGAATGATGATCCACATGATGGACGGCATGAATGCTGTCAGCAGGGTGATACCCGTGAAATGGCATTGCATCCAGGGACAGCAGCCGCACACCTTCCCTTTTAGAGACTGTCCTTTTGTTGAGCCTGGAGTGAGTCTGTCCGTTTCTTGAGGCTGCCCGTTTGTTGAGCCTGGAGTGTCCGTTTCTTGAGGCTGCCCGTTTCCTGAGCCTGGAGTGTCCGTTTCTTGAGGCTGCCCGTTTGTTGAGCCTGGAGTGTCCGTTTCTTGAGGCTTGACACGCCAGCACTTCAGCAGCTTCCGTGAATCCGGTAAGGCCATCAGACTGACCATGAGGAGGATGAGCGCGGGGACGAGAAACACGAAGACGACGTGGCCGCTGTTCAGCTCCGGGTCGCAGGGGCAAGGAGTGGTTTTCTCCAGTAAGGTCTCAAGACCGAACAAGATCCCTGCCAGCGACGCGTTGCCGATCACATTCAGCGCGGTGGGAAATGCAACTTTCAAACTGTTGAACGCTGCCAGAATCTTGGGGACGCCTGCCATGACTCTCGCTGGGCCGATTTACGGAACAGCAGACGGGGTTTTTTTTATCCGACCCGAAACAGCCACAAACCCTTCTCTCTTCCACCACAAACACTGCCCGACCAGGTGGGACCTCCGGCAGTTTCTACACAGTTTCTAAACTGCGCAAGAGTTGGTGTCTGGTCCGTTAAGAGGAGGTCTTTAAGAGGAGGCGGGACAGCTAGCTGGGGCAGCTTTACTCTCACACATTCACAGGTTCTAGGAGTAGATCAAGGCCATTCGGCCCTTCGAGTCCATTCCGCCATTCAACCATAGCTGATCTCTGCCTTCGAATCCCATTCTCCTGCCTTCTCCCCTTAACCCTAGACACCGCTTCTAATCAAGAATGTGTCTATCTCTGCCTTAAAAATATCCACTGACTTGGTCTCCACAGCCCTCTGTGGCAAGGAATTCCACAGATTAGTATTGGGTAGGCTAATGGGACTGAAGGATGATAAATCCCCTGGGCCTGATGGACTGCATCCCAGGATCCTCAGAGAGGTTGCTCTAGAAATAGTGGACGCATTGGTGATCATTTTCCAATGTTCAATAGATTCAGGATCAGTTCCTGTGGATTGCAGGATAGCTAATGTTATCCCGCTTTTCAAGAAAGGAGCGAGCGAGAGAGAAAACGGGGAATTACAGACCAGTTAGCCTGACTTCGGTGGTGGGAAAGATGCTGGAGTCAATTATTAAAGAGGCAATAACGCAGCATTTGGATAGCAGTAAAAGGATTAGTCCAAGTCAACATGCAATTATGAAAGGAAAATCATGCTTGACTAATCTTCTGGAATTTTTTGAGGATGTGACAAGTAAAATGGATGAAGGGGAGCCAGTGTATGTAGTGTGTCTAGACTTTCAGAAAGCTTTTGATAAGGTCCCGCACGGGAGACTGGTGACTAAAATTAGAGCACATGGTATTGAGGGTAGGATGTTGACGTGAATAACAAATCGGTTGGCAGACAGGAAGCAAAGAGTAGGAGTGAACGGGTCCTTTTCAGCATGGCAGGCAGTGGCGAGTGGAGTGCCGCAAGGCTCGGTGTTGGGGCCGCAACTGTTTACCATATATATTAATGATTTGGAAGAGGGAATTAGGAGCAACGCTAGCAAGTTTGCGGATGACACAAAGCTGGAGTGGCAGTGTGAACTGTAAATAGGATGTTAGGAGGTTGCAGGGGGACCTGGACAGGTTGAGTGAGTGGGCAGAAGCGTGGCTGATGCAGTATAATATAGATAAATGTGAGGTTATCCACTTTGGTGGCAGAAACAAGGGGCCGATTATTATCTCAATGGGGTTAGGTTAGGTAAGGGGGAGGTACATCGAGACCTGGGTGTCTTTGTACACTGGTCACTGAAAGTTGGCGTGCAGGTACAGCAGGCAATGAAGAAAGCTAATGGAATGTTAGCCTTCATAACAAGAGGATTTCAGTATAGGAGTAGAGAGGTTCTTCTGCAGCCACATAGGGCTCTGGTAAGACCACATCTGGAGCACATTTGGAAAGCAGAGAAATCATTGGACAAAGTCAGCATGGATTTATGAAAGCAGGCAGTGAAGAAAGCGAATGGTATGTTGGCTTTCATAGCAAAAGGATTTGAGTATAGGAGCAGAGAGGTTCTACTTCAGTTGTATAGGGTCTTGGTGAGACCACACCTGGAGTATTGCGTACAGTTCTGGTCTCCAAATCTGAGGAAGGACATTATTGCCATAGAGGGAGTGCAGAGAAGGTTCACCAGACTGATTCCTGGGATGTCAGGACTGTCTTATGAAGAAAGACTGGATAGACTTGGTTTATACGCTCTAGAATGTAGGAGATTGAGAGGGGATCTTATAGAAACTTACAAAATTCTTAAGGGGTTGGACAGGCTCGATGCAGGAAGATTATTCCCGATGTTGGGGAGGTCCAGGACAAGGGGTCACAGCTTAAGGATAAGGGGGAAATCCTTTAAGACAGAGATGAGAAATATTTTTTCACACAGAGAGTGGTGAGTCTCTGGATCTCTCTGCCACAGAGGGTAGTTGAGGCCAGTTCATGGGCTATATTTAAGAGGGAGTTAGATGTGGCCCTTGTGGCTAAGGGGGTCAGAGGGTATGGAGAGAAGCTAGGTACGGGATACTGAGTTCGATCATCAGCCATGATCATATTGAATGGCGGTGCAGGCTCGAAGGGCCGAATGGCCTACTCATGCACCTAATTTCAATATCTATGTTTCTATGTTTCTACAAGAGCAGGGAGGTTCTACTGCAGTTGTACAGGTTCTTGGTGAGGCCACGCCTGGAGTATTGCGTACAGTTTTGGTCTCCTAATCTGAGGAAAGACATTCTTGCCATAGAGGGAGTACAGAGAAGGTTCACCAGACTGATTCCTGGGATGGCAGGACTTCCATATGAAGAAAGACTGGATAGACTCGGCTTGTACTCGCTGGAATTTAGGAGATTGAGGGGGGATCTTATAGAGACTTATAATATTCTTAAGGGGTTGGACAGGCTAGTTGCAGGAAGCTTGTTCCCGATGTTGGGGAACTCCAGAACAAGGGGTCACAGTTTAAGGATAAGGGGGAAGTCTTTTAGGACCGAGATGAGAAGATCTTTTTTCACACAGAGAGTGGTGAGTCTGTGGAAGTCTCTGCCACAGAAGGTAGTTGAGGCCAGTTCATTGGCTATATTTAAGAGGGGGTTTGATGTGGCCCTTGTGGCTAAAGGGATCAGGGGTTATGAAGAGAAGGCAGGTATGGGATACTGAGTTGGATGATCAGCCATGATCATATTGAATGGCGGTGCAGGCTCGAAGGGCCGAATGGCCTACTCCTGCACCTATTTTCTATGTTTCTATGAGGGGGGGATCTTATAGAAACATATAAAATTATAAAAGGAGAGATATGGACTGGAGTTTAGAAGGATGAGGGGAGGATCTTATAGAAACATATACAGTGATAAAAGGACTGGACAAGCTAGATGCAGGAAAAATGTTCCCAATGTTGGGCGAGTCCAGAACCAGGGGCCACAGTCTTAGAATAAAGGGGAGGCCATTTAAGACTCAGATGGGAAAAAAACATTTTCACCCAGAGAGTTGTGAATTTGTGGAATTCCCTGCCACAGAGGGCAGTGGAGGCCAAATCACTGGAAGGATTTAAGAGAGAGTTCGATAGAGCTCTAGCGGCTAGAGGAATCAATGGATATGGGGAGAAGGCAGGCACGGTTATTGATTGGGGATGATCAGCCATGATCACAATGAATGGCGGTGCTGGCTCAAAGGGCCAAATTGCCTCCTCCTGCACCTATTTTCAATGTTTCTATTAACTATCCTCTGACTAAAGAAGTTCCTCCTCACCTTTCTAAAAGAGCGCCCTTTATTCTGAGGCAGTGACCTCTGGTCCTAAACTCTCCCACCAGTGGAAACATCCTCTCCACATCCACTCTATCTACGCCTTTCATTATTCCGTATCTTTCAATGAGGTTCCCCCCTCAACCTTCTAAACTCCAGCGAGTGGAGGCCAAGGGCTGTCAAGTGGGTCGTCAAATGCTAACCCACTCAATCCTGGAATCATTCTTGTAAACTTCCTCTGGACCCTCTCCACAGCCAGCACATCCTTCCTCTGATATGGGGTCCAGATTTGCTCACAATACTCCAAATGTGGCCTGACCAGCGCTTTATAGAGTCTCAGCATTACATCTCTGTTTTTGTATTTCCTCTTGATTTGCCTTCCTTACTACCGAATCGACTTACAAATTAACTTTCTGGGAGTCCTGCACCAGCACTCCCAAGTCCCTTTACACCTCCGATTTCTGGATTCTCTCTCCATTTAGAAAATAATCTGCACCTTTATTCTTATTACTAAAATGCATGACTGCGCACTTTGCTAAACTGAAGTTCATCTGCCACGTTATTTCGACTGGCATAGAGATGGGATATTGACATACTTGTCCTTGGAATCCGGGCAGCCTCTGGGTTTTGTCTGACTTGGGGAGGTTGTGAGTGGACTGAATGAAGGAGCTGGATGCCCCTGTGTCCACCAAGAAGGTGCACCATTTTCCCACAACTTGTTGGACCAGAATAGGCTCCTTGTCAGTGCTGCACCCGTTCACCACTAAATTGGCTAGTCAGTGCTGGGGAAACGGAATAGTCTGGGAGAAGTCCGTGTACCTCCCTTGTCCTCGATCTCCTTGCCAACCTTCCCTTTGTTCTTGTTGATTACCCCTTCCTCCTTGTCTTCACATCGAGCACTCCCTGCTCCAATGGCCTTGCTGGCTACAATTAAAGCAAATGTCTGATCATCCTGGTCTGCTTCCTTTCAACTGCTGCGTTGGGGGACCTTAGGGTGCGCCATAGATGGGAACATTTGGTCCGTTTGGATAACCCGTAAACCCATGTCCCTGTATCTCTACCCATCCCAGCACACAGTACTGAGGTTCCATCTGGTAGCCACTGGTGTCTGGAATGGTTTTCAGTCCTTTCTATTTCATTACATACTTGGTTTTTACCTTAATCTGGTGCTGATTCTCCTGTCGCTTCCTATCTTTCCAGTAGTATTTAACCCAAGATCCTATAGCAAGCAAGACAGATCACTCAACGAAAAAGACGTAGTACGGTCACGGGCAGATACATGGCTAATTTTCGGCCCCATTTCCGTAACCGGCTTCCGCCTCTACACCAAAGATCCCATAGCGGAGCAAAGATAACTAATGCAGAGACGGAAACCGGATACGCAAAACATACTCGTAAAAATAAAAGTTATTTGGTAAAAATCTTCTCCTCATGTTCAGAATTATAATTTATTGACACAAACTGTTCCCCCGCGACGTTGATTACACTGCGAGTCGGGTCGGGTCGGGTTACTGAAATGGATGAAAAAAAGGCCCTCGTTCCGCTCCGTTGCGTACTACACGTTTAGTACTTACTGCATTTAGATGGAGCGGTCTATCTTGCACCGCCATAGGATCTTTGGTATTTAACTGCACGGGCCATTTGGCTTGGACTATTTTCAGACCAGTCCATATTGTTTGTTTTTATTGCCTCCGCAACAATGAGAAAAGCACAATATTGGGGTGAATTCACACCGCTTTGATATTCGTATTCCATGACTGACCAATGTATATCTCTGAAAACCTCTCCAAAAATTATTCTGCCCTCGGTGTCCAGTATCCAGGGGTCTAAGGATTGTGTCCCCCTGGGCCGTGCTCTGGTGCATCATGGGTTGGGGACCCCAAATTAACTATGAATTCTTGCATGTTCTACTGGGGATCGGACTTGTTGCACCAGGGCCCACAAATCTCTGGAATCGGCTTTATACACTCGTATAGTAGTTCCGAGGAAGTGTACAAATGAGGCGGGTGACTTCTTTCTATCTGGCATCTGGCTCAGTGTGGCCATCATCTAGTTCGGCTTCCAACGGAAGTAAAACACCTTTTGTTTGTGTGTTACCGGCACCAACTGCATTTACTGGGGTGAAAAAATGGTTCAGCATGTCTGCTACCAAATTCAAAGTCAATTGTATTCGTCACATGCAGCCGAACGTGCTGTGAAATGAATTTGCCAGCAGTGATACACTTGAGATATACCTCAGCACTGACCTTTGAAGTAAATTGTCAATATTACTTCAGCACTGACAATCAGTACTGACCCTCTTAGTACTGACTTTAGATCAAACAGTATTGCTGATTTGATCCATGTCTGGTTTTGCTGCTGATGACCCGCTACAAATGTTTGCAATCCTGTCATCCCACCCTCCCCCCCTCCTTTTGAAAAGCTTCATATGGGCCAGCTGTCCGCACGGAGTTTGTATGTTCTGCCCGTGACCTGCGTGGGTTTCCTCCCACATTCCAAAGACATGCAGGTTTGTAGGTTAATTGCCTTTGTCGGCGCGAACCCGGTTGGCCGAAGGGCCTGTTCCGCGCTGAATCTCTGAACTAAACTAACAAAAAAAGGAACTGTAGATGCTGGTTTAAACCAAAGATAAACACAAAGCGCTGGAGTAAATCAGCGGGACAGGCAGCATCTCTGGAGAGCAGGAATAGTTGACATTTTGGATCAGAATCCTTCTAGATGCAGGAAGATTGTTCCCGGTGTTGGGGAGGTCCAGAACAAGGGGTCACAGTCTAAGGATAAGGGGGATGTCCTTTAGTACAGAGATGAGGAAAACATTTTTCACTTTTCATTTTTAAAGGGATCAGGGGGTATGGAGAGAAGGCAGGTACAGGATACTGAGTTGGATGATCAGCCATGATCATATTGAACGGCGATGCAGGCTCGAAGGGCCGAATGGCCTACTCCTGCACCTATTTTCTATGATTCTATGTTTCAAACCAACCTACAAATTTGTCTATCTTTGGAGAGTGGGAGGAAGCCTGAGCACCCGGAGAAAACCCACGCGGTCACAGAAAAACGTAAAAACACGATTCAAGCAGCACCCGGAGTCAGGATCTAACCCGGGTCTCAGGTGCTGTGAGGCAGCAACTCTACTGCTGCGCCACCGTGCCACGCTTCTGTAACATTTTCTCCAGAGATGCTGTCTGACCCGCTGAGTTACTCCAAGCTTTTGTGTCTACCTGGGGTGGAAAGGAGGCCAGGAAACTAAGCTAAGCCTGAAAGACGGAAGGAGAGACAGAGAGGGCGAGAGACTGGGAGACAGGACGGGGTTGACAGGCTGGGAGAACACAGCGAAGGCAAAGATACGTATCTTTTGGCGAAGGAGAGGAAGTTAATGTGAGATCACCTTGCGACAGAGATAAGTTGAGACATAAATAAACTCAGCGCGTAGGCACGCGTTTAATGGTGTGCCTGCGAATATATATCCTGTTGTTTGTGAATTGAGTTGTACTTTACTGGATGTTTTCAAGAGAGATTTAGTTTTAGCTCATACGGCAAAGTGTTTGGGAGAAGCAACATATTATAAATGGGAAACAAGTGGCAATCTGCCGGACGGCCTTCTAACCTCTTCAGGTCTCTTCATCTCTAACTGCAGGCGTGAAATCAACTGCCTCAACTTTTCCGCTTTCGTTATATACTCTAACCGCACCTCCTCTGCAGCAACCCCAACATTATCAACACCCAGCAAACAGGGGGATGGGGGGCGGGAGGTGGGGGGGGGGGGTACCGACCCGCGAATGGGCATCTTGGCCAGGCCCAGGAGAAAACTGGGAGATCCTCCCCCGCCCACCCTTCCCAATCGGCCCTCCTCACTCCCTGCGGTGTCCAAACACCAGGATCGTGGGGCTAAAATGCAACTAGAACCTGAGGAGCAGCCCCTTCAGATATTCGCACAGGGGCTGCAACCTCAAACACTCCATTTACACATGGAACACGCTCTCTCCCACTCTCTCTCTCTCTCTCTCACTCCCTCTCTCTCTCCCTATCCCCCTCTGTCACTCTCTCCCTCTCACTCCCCCCCTCTATGACAGCTTTGTCCAGGCACTCAGTCTCATAGATGAACTGGGGCCCTAGGCCACTTTCAATTTTCGAAGCCCCCAAACCAAGATCAAGCAGAGGCCCCTCATTTTTTTGAAATAGAGAGTGAAATCTGGTGAACCCGATGAGGTCGTGTAGGGGAAAGATGTTAGTAAAAATATGTAAAAATGTAAGCGTTAGCGAGTAACGTTTTGAGGAAGATACAATGAACAGGCAGACACACACACGCATACACACATACACACAAGATCAGACTTTTATTGGTATAGAGATCAATGTTGGCGGAAATGTCCAATGACACAGTACAGCGGCTCACAATCGGTGTCCTATACGTGGAAACACTCTGCATACCTTGACTGGTACAGAGATGGGGTATTGGCATACTTGTCCTTGGAATCCGGGCAGTCTCTGGGTTTTGTCTGACAGAGAAGGCAAAGATACGTATCTTTGGCGAAGGAGAGAAATTGAGTGTGAAATCACCTTGCAACAGAGATAAGTTGAGATAAATAAACTCAGCGCGTAGGCATGCGTTTGAGGGTGTGCCTGCGAATATACATCCTGTTGTTGTGAATTGAGTTGTACTTTACTGAATGTTTTCAAGAGAGAGTTAGATTTAGCTCTTATGGCTAAAGGAATCAAGGGAAATGGGTGGGCAGCAGGAACGGGGTACTGATTTTGGATGATCAACCATGATCATATTGATCATGGCAAATCGTGCACCTATCTGAAAATAAAGTGATTCCACTGGCTGAGCAACTTCTTTAACAGTCAAATGTATTTAACTGCACAGGCCATTTGGCTCAGACCAGTCCATATTGTTAGTTTTTATCGCCTCCGCAACAACGGCTGGGAGGCAATTAATCAGAAAAGCACAATATTGGGGTGAATTCACACCGCTTTGATAGTTAATATTTTGTGACTGACCAATGTATATCTCTGAAAACCTCTCCAAACATTCTTCTGCCCCCTCGGTGTCTAGTATCCAGGAGTCTAGTATCCAGAACTTTGGAGACGTCAATAGGTTTTTGCAGAGTGGTAGTAAGGGTGGTAAGGATTGTGTTCTCCTGGGCCGTGCTCTGGGCGAGCTGATTGGCTGGTGCATCATGGGTTGGGGACCCCAAATTAACTATGAATCTTGCATGTTCTACTGGGGTTCGGACTTGTTGCACCAGGGCACACAAATCTCTGGAATCGGCACATGCAGCCGAACGTGCAGTGAAATGAATTGTATTCGTCACATGCAGCCGAACGTGCAGTGAAATGAATTTGCCAGCAGCGATACACTTGAGATATACCTCAGCACTGACCTTTGAAGTAAATTGTCAATATTACTTCAGCACTGACATTCAGTACTGACCCGCTTAGTACTGACTTTAGATCAAACAGTATTGCTGATTTGATCCGTGTCTGGTTTTGCTGCTGATGACCCGCTACAAATGTTTGCAATCCTGTCATCCCATCCCCCTTTTTGAAAAGCTTCATACGGGCCTGTTGTCTGTACGGAGTTTGTACGTTCTCCCCGTGACCTGCGTGGGTTTCCTCCGAGATCTTCGGTTTCCTCTCACATTCCAAGAACGTACATGTTTGTAGATTAATTGCCTTGGTATGAATGTAAAAAATGTCCCTAGTGTGTTGTGTGTGTAGGATAGTGTTAATGTGCGGGGACTGTTGGTCGGCGCGGACCCGGTGGGCTGAAGGGCCTGTTCCGCGCTGAATCTCTGAACTAAACTAACAAAAAAAGGAACTGTAGATGCTGGTTTAAACCAAAGATAAACACAAAGCGCTGGAGTAAATCAGCGGGACAGGCAGCATCTCTGGAGAAAAGGAATAGCTGACATTTTGGATCAGAACCCTTCTTCAAACCAGCCTACAAACCTGTCCATATTTGGATAGTGGGCGGAAGCCTGAGCACCGGAGAAAACCCGCGTGGTCACAGGAAGAACGTTCAAACTCCATACAAGCAGCACCCGGAGTCAGGATCTAACCCGGGTCTCAGGCGCTGTGAGGCAGCAGCTCTACCGCTGCGCCACCGTGCCATCCTTCTGTAACATTTTCTCCAGAGATGCTGTCTGACCCGCTGAGTTACTCCAAGCTTTTGTGTGTACCTGGAGTGGAAAGGAGTTGACCAGGGAACTTAACAAAGCCTGAAAGACAGAAGGAGAGACAGAGAGGGCGAGAGACTGGGAGGCAGGACGGGGTTGATAGGCTGGGAGAACACAGCGAAGGCAAAGATACGTATCTTTTGGCGAAGGAGAGGAAGTTAATGTGAGATCACCTTGCGACAGAGATAAGTTGAGATAAATAAACTCAGCGCATTGGCATGCCTTTAAGGGTGTGCCTGCGAATATACTTCCTGTTGTTGTGAATTGAGTTGTACTTTACTGGATGTTTTCAAGAGCGTTAGTTTTAGCTCATACGGCAAAGTGTTTGAGAGAAGCAACATATTATAAACAGGAAACAAATGGCAATCTGTCGGACGGCCTTCTAACCTCTTCACGTCTCTTTATCTCTAACTGCAGGCGTGAAATCAACTGCCTCAACTTTTCAGCTTTCGTTATATACTCTAACCGCACCTCCTCTGCAGCAACCCCAACATTATCAACACCCAGCAAACGGGGAGAGGGGGGAGGCGGGAAGTGGGGGGGGGGGGGGGTCGACCTGCGAATAGGGATCTTGGCCAGGCCCAGGAGAAAACTGGGAGATCCTCCCCCTTCCCACTCGCCCCTCCTCACTCCCTGCGGTGTCCAAACACCAGGATCGTGGGGCTAAAATGCAACTAGAACTTGAGGAGCAGCCCCTTCAGATATTCGCACAGGGGCTACAACCTCACACACTCCATTTACACATGGAACACGCGCTCTCTCTCACTCTCTCTCTCTCTCTCTCACTCCCTCTCTCTCTATCCCCCTCTGTCACTCTATCCCTCTCTGTCCCTCTCTCCCTCTCACTCCCTCCCTCTATGACAGCTTTGTCCAGGCACTCAGTCTCATAGATGAACTGGGGCCCAGGCCACTTTCAATTTTCGAGGCCCCCAAACCAAGATCAAGCAGAGGCCCCGTATTTTTTTGAAATAGAGAGTGAAATCTGAAGTGAACCCGATGAGGTCGTGTAGGGGAAAAATGTTAGTAAAAATATGTAAAAATGTAAGCGTTAGCGAGTAGCGTTTTGAGGAAGATACAATGGATACAGACAGGCACACACACACACGCATACACACATACACACAAGATCAGACTTTTATTGGTATAGAGATGAATGTTGGCAGAAATATCCAATGACACAGTACAGCGGCTCACACTCGGTGTCCTATACGTGGAAACACTCTGCATACCTTGACTGGCACAGAGATGGGGTATTGGAATATTTGTCCTTGGAATCCGGGCAGTCTCTGGGTTTTGTCTGACTTGGGGAGGTTGTGAGTGGACTGAATGTATGAGCTGGAAGCCCCTGTGTCCACCAAGAAGGTGCACCATTTTCCCACAACTTGTTGGACCAGAATAGGTTCCTTGTCAGTGCTGCACCCGTTCACCACTAAATTGGCTAGTCAGTGCTGGGGAAACGGAATAGTCTGGGAGAAGTCCGTGCATCTCCCTTGTCCGCGATCTCCTTGCCAACCTCCCCTTTGTTCTTGTTGATTACCCCTTCCTCCTTGTCTTCACATCGAGCACTCCCTGCTCCAATGGCCTTGCTGGCCACAATTAAAGCAAATGTCTGATCATCCTGGGCTGCTTCCTCTCAACTGGTGCCTTGGGGGACCTTAGGGTGGGCCGTAGATGGGAACATTTGGTCCGTTTGGATAACCCGTATACCCATGTCCCTGTCTCTGTACCCATCCCAGCACACAGTACTGGGGTTCCATCTGGTAGCCGCTGGTGTCTGGAATGGCTTTCGATCCTTCCTATTTCATTACAGACTCCGTTTTTACGTTAAACTGATTCTACTGTCTCTTCCTATCCTTCCAGTCAGGATCCAACCCAGGTCTCTGGCTCTATGAGGAAGCAACTCTACCGCTGCGCCACCTTGCCATGCTTCTGTAACATTTTCACCAGAGATGCTGTCTGACCCGCTGAGTTATGCCCCTGTCCCACTTAGGAAACCTGAACGGAAACCTCTGGAGACTTTGCGCCCCACCCAAGGTTTCCGTGAGGTTCCGGAGATTTTTGTCAGTCTCCCTAATGGTCGAACGTGGTTTTTGTTTTAAAAATCGGTAATTTTTAAAATCGGACAAAGATTGCCCGCTCGTCCAATGTATATTTCTGAAAACCTCTCCAAAAATTATTCTGCCCCCTCGGTCTCCAGTATCCAGGAGTCTAGTATCCAGAACTTTGGAGATGTCAATAGGTTTTTGCGGAGTGGTAGTAAGGGTGGTGAGGATTGTGTCCTCCTGGGCCGTGCTCTGGGTGAGCAGATTGGCTGGTGCATCATGGGTTGGGGACCCCAAATTAACTATGAATTTTGCATGTTCTACTGGGATTCGGACTTGTTGCACCAGGGCCCACAAATCTCTGGAATCGGCTTTATATGCTCGTGTAGTGGTTCCGAGGAAGTGTACAAATGAGGTGGGTGACTTCTTTCTATCTGGCATCTGGCTCAGTGTGGGGGACACAGCAAACATATGGAGGAAGGTGCTCTGGTCTGATGAGACCAAAATTGAAGTTTTTGGCCTAAATGCGAAAACGCTATGTGTGGCGGAAAACTAACACATCACATCACCATGAACACACCATCCCCACTGTGAAACATGGTGGTGGCAGCATCATGCTGTGGGATGCTTTTCTTCAGCAGGGACAGGGAAGCGGGTCAGAATTGATGGGAAGATGGATGGAGCAAAATACAGTGCAATCTTGGAAGAAAACCTGCTAGAGTCTGCAAAAGACTTGAGACTGGGGCGGAGGTTCACCTTCCAGCTGGACAACGACCCTAAACATACAGCCAGAGCTACAATGGAATGGTTTAAATCAAAGCATATTCATGTGTTAGAATGGCCCAGTCGAAGTCCAGACCTAAATCCAATTGGGAATCTCTGGCAAGACTTGAAAACTGCTGTTCACAGACGCTCTCCATCCAATCTGACTGAACTTGAGCTATTTTGCAAAGAAGAATAGGCAAACATTTCAGTCTCTAGATGTGCAAAGCTGGTAGAGACATACCCCAAAAGACTTGCAGCTGTAATTGCAACGAAAGGTGGTTCTACAAAGTATTGACTCGGGGGTAGAATACTTTTGCATGCCACACTTTTCAGTATTTTATTTGTAAAAAAATTCGAAAACCATGTATCATTTTCCTTCCACTTCACAATTAAGCGCCACTTTGTGTTGGTCTATCACATAAAATACATTTACATTTGTGGCTGTAATGTGACAAAATGTGGAAAAGTTCAAGGGGTATGAAAACTTTTGCAAGCCACTGTATGTCACTGCCCAAATATCCTACTACTAGTATTCGCCAGACTGACCTTTCATTTTGTCGGGACTCCACTCACAAGTCAGCGAATGGCCAATTTGTCGTCAGATTAGTGGACTGGGGAAAACCGGTGTAGTAAACTACTTACATCGGGGGCCCAATTCCACCTTCCGTGATCCGAGACAATTCAGCTCCTCGACCGCACACTCGTGATGGTAATCTGTTGAAATCCCGGACGAGCCCATAGATGTAATTTCTGGTTCTTGCACCCCACAGTCTGGTTCAGTAAAACACGGAGTCGAATACTGTAGTTCAAACCCTTTACCCACCGCGGGACTGATTCCTGATCCACTCACTCGTGCCCTCAGTAGCCTCGCGCAGACAGAACAGAAAAGCAAGCAAGTGCAAATTAACTAATTACCTATTTATATAGATTGATAAAGTGGGCGCCAACTTACAGTGGGTGGTAACCTTTAAGCCAAATCATAAACACATAACAGTCATCAGTAAGCATCACATGTTTACAGGGAAACACAACTGAAACTTATCAGGGGTCATTACTTGGCTTTGGTGAAATAGGTCATGGGGATTCAGGGAAATGGGTCACATTGATTCGGGAATTGGGTCTCAACTCCGTGATGTCATCACCAGTGAAGCTAATTCTAAACAGTTATCTTCCATTCCCAGAGCACCGCACTCCTGCATATTCTCAATGGGAGAGGGGAAAGGGGGAGTGACTGGGGTGAGACTGGTTGGTGATTTTGCTGGTGACCTTGCGGAGGCAGCGTGAGATGCAGAAGGAATCAATCGAGTGAAGGAGACAGAGAGCAGCTGAACGCGAGTACATCTTTCTCCCGACTGAAGTAACTTGATGGGATAAACACAGCATGGAAACTTATGGTTACAGATGGAGATTGACTAGGTGCTGTGGTCATTGCCGTCAATATAGGTGTACTGTGTAGGGGTGGCACGATGTCACAGCGGTAGAGTTGCTGCCTTACAGTGAATGCAGAGCTGGACACCGGGTTCGATCCCGACTATGGGTGCTGTCTGTACAGAGTTTGTACGTTCTCCCCGTGACCTGTGTGAGTGTCCGCCGAGATCTTCGGTTTCCGCCCACATTCCAAAGACGTAGGTTAATTTACTTGATGAATGCAAAAATTGTCCCTAGTGTGTTGTGTGTGTAGAATAGTGTTAACATGCGGGGATTGTTGGTTGGCGCGGACCCGGTGGACCGAAAGGCCTGTCCGCGCTGAATCTCTGAACTAAACTATCAAAAACAGGAACTGTAGATGCAATGTAGACTACAATGGCTGTTGGCGGTGGTTGCTTTGAAATGCTGCACTGCAAATGGCTGTTGGCAGTGGTTGCTTTGAAATGCTGCACTGCAAATGGCTGTTGGCGGTGGTTGCTTTGAAATGCTGCACTGCAAATGGCTGTTGGCGGTGGTTGCTTTGAAATGCTGCACTGCAAATGGCTGTTGGCGGTGGTTGCTTTGAAATGCTGCACTGCAAATGGCTGTGGACGTGGCTCGGTCTCTGCAAGATGGGGGAGGGAGGTCACGACTCTGTCTGAGTTGTGAATCAACTGAACACACTGAATGTCTACTGAACTGTGTGTGGTGTTTATGTGGTGTTTTGTATGGTTTGATGGTGGTTTATGGTGGTTTCACCCTGCTTGAAATGGTATGAAACTGCATTTGAATTTGATGGCCTTGCACCCTGCATGAAATGGTATGAAACTGCACTTGAATTTGGTGGCCTTGCACCCTGCTTGAAGTGGTAGGAAACTGCACTTTAGTTTGGTGGCCCTGCAGCCTGCTTGAAGTGGTATGAAACTTCACTTGAATTCGGTGGCCTTGCACCCTGCTTGAAGTGGTCGGAAACTGCACTTGAATTTGGTGGCCTTGCACCCTGCATGAAGTAGTAGGTAACTGCACTTGAATTTGGTGGCCTTGCACCCTGCTTGAAGTAATAGGAAATTACACCTGAATTTGGTGGCCATGCACCCTGCTTGAAGTGGCAGGAAACTGCACTTGAGTTTGGTGGCCCTGCACCCTGCTTGAAGTGGTAGGAAACTGCACTTGAGTTTGGTGGCCCTGCACCCTGCTTGAAGTGATATGAAACTGCACTTAAATTCGGTTGCCTTGCACTCTCCTTGAAGTGGTTGGAAACTGCACTTGAATTCGGTTGCCTTGCACCCTACTTGAAGTGGTAGGTAACTGCATTTGAATTTGGTGGCCTTGCACCCTGCTTGAAGCAGTAGGAAACTGCACTTGAATTTGGTGGCCTTGCAACCTGCTTGAAGTGGCAGGAAACTGCACAGGAATTTGGTGGCCTTGCACCCTGCTTGAAATGGCATGAAAGTGCATTTGAATTTGGTGGCCTCGCACTCTGGTTGAAATTGAATTTCCAGGAATAGCCATGAGTCAACTGCTAGCCCACCAGCCATGAGTGAGCTGCCAGCACATCAGGCTTGAGCGACTGAGCTGCCACCCCAAGAATCCATTTGGCCCACAATGTCCATACTAGCCCTCTGGAAACCAGTCCCTTTAGCCCACAATACCCATACTAGTGCTCCAGAAAGCCCCCCCCCCCCCCCACTGGCCACCAATATTGGAATTGGTGGAGAGGTGGAATATTGCGTTGGGGGACCAGCCCTCCTGTGTGAACATGGGACCCAACGGGCTCCACTTAGACTAGTGAAATGCTAGAGTCACTCAGCGGGACAGGCAGCATCTCTGGAGAAAAGGAATGGGTGACGTTTCGCATCAGAAGTCTAAAGAAGGCTCTCAACCTGAAATATCACCCATTCCTTATCTTGGGAGATGCTGCCTGTCTCACTGAAACTCCAGCATTTGGTGTCCATCTTCAGTGTAAATCCCTGGGCTCTAACCCTCCATCGGACTGAGATACAGACTCTCACCTCATAAACCTCCTATCCAACAACATGATAAACATGGACTCACCCTCCATCCACATGGACTTTGAGCTGGGTAACCGTGGTAGAAGGTGCTTAGTTTAACTTTAGTTTACTGAGCGCGGAAACAGGCCCATGGGCCCACCGAGTCCCTGAGAATAAGCAGAACTGGGAATGTGCTTGGATTAAAGGGTTAAGTATTCTGTCTCTTGGAGACCATGGGATACCTCGTGGCTGATTGGTTAGGTTTCACTTTTCTTACTGTGACATCATCATCATTCTTGTAAAACTTGATGTTCTTGATGTTCGATGCTATTGTGATTGGAGAAGATGTAGTAAGCTGTGTATGATTAAGAAGGAACTGCAAGATGCTAGAAAATCAAAGGTAGACAAAAATGCTGGAGAAACTCAGCGGGTGAGGCAGCATCTCTGGAGCGAAGAAAATAGACCATGTTTCGGGTCGAGTATTCTTCAGACTGATGTGGTGGCCGGGGGGCAGGAAGAAAAAAGGAAGAGGCGGAGACAGTGGGCTGTGGGAGAGCTGGGAAGGGAAGGGGAAAGAAGGAAAATGCAGGGACTACCTGAAATTAGAATAGTCAATGTTCATACCGCTGGTGTGTAAAGTACCCAAGATCTGAGGTCCTGCTCCTCCAATTTACGGTGGGCCTCACTCTGGCTATGGAGGAAGCCCAGGAGAGGAAGGTCAGATTTGGAATGGGGGGGGGGGGGGGGAGTTGAAGTGCTGAGCCACCGGGAGATCAGGTTGGTTATTGCGAACCGAGCGGAGATGTTGGGCGAAGCGATCGCCATGCTAAGCTTGGTCTCACTGATATAGAGCAGCTGACACCTAGAACAGCGGATGCAATAGATGAGGTTGGAGGAGGTGCAGGTGAACCTCTGCCGCACCTGGAAAG
Organism: Okamejei kenojei; assembly: GCA_035221665.1. Classification (NCBI taxonomy): domain Eukaryota; kingdom Metazoa; phylum Chordata; class Chondrichthyes; order Rajiformes; family Rajidae; genus Okamejei; species Okamejei kenojei. The sequence goes on along the minus strand of CM069160.1, from coordinate 19,430,211 downwards.
ACTGCTTGAGTCCTTGAATGGAGTCAAGGGGGGAGGTAAAGCGGCAAGTGCAGGAATTCCTGCGGTTGCAAGGGAAAGCGCCCGGAGAGGGGGTGGTTTGGGTGGGAAGGGACGAATTGACCAGGGAGTTACGGAGGGATTGTAATTGGGTGGAAAGATTGTCCCCACCTATATAACCATGTGATATTGTACTGATTGGTCAAGATGATTACTACCCATTGTAAGTTACCTCCCACTGTATCACGTATATATATATATATATATATATATCTATATTACTAAAAGTCTGATCTTGACCGCTTTTGGCCCACTGTGCTGCGATTTCCAAGAGAACGCCGCAACCAACGACTGTCATTTTTGGCCACCTCGCTCAGAGCCCCCCTCCGCCTTCCTGGACCAGAGGATTTTTCCCATCGATGAAAAATGAGAGAGATATTAATATCTTTTTTAAATTCCCCATTCTCCCTGTTCTCTCTGCTGCCCCCGCTGGCGGCACGGGGAGGGGGAGGGTCTATAAAACCCGGAAGTATCGTGCCTCAATCAGTCTCTCCCAGACCCAGGAAGTGAGAGTGCCACGCCTCTCTGAGCTGCGAATAACACTGAACGGATGTCTACTCCACGTTGAGTCCCCTTGATGTGGCTGCTGCCAAATTGTTTACCTTTTTTTTTAATGAATTTTGATTGTCAGGTGGCTGCTTGCTGCCCAATTGTTTGCGTAGCCTTTTTGAAGAGTTTGTCTTCACAAAATGGATTTTGGTTGTCAGATGGCTGCAGCCCAATTGTTTGCCTCGCCTTTGTTAAAAAACCTTTGTGTTCACAAAATGAATTTTGGCTGTCAGGTGGCTGCTTGCTGCCCAATTGTTTGCCTTGCCTTTTTTAAAAAAAGTTTCTGTTCACAAAATGAATTTTGGTTGACACGCGGCTGCTTGCAGCCCAATTGTTTGCCTCGCCGTTTTAAAGTGTTTGTGTACACAAAATGGATATTTGTTGTCAACTGGTAATAGCCCAATTGTTGGCCTTGCCTTCTTCAAGAGTTAGTGTTCACAAAATGGATTTTTGTTGTCAGGTGGCTGCGGTCAATTGTTGCCTTGCCTTTTTAAAGAGTTTGTGTCCACAAAATGGATTTTGGTTGTCAGGCGGCTGCGGCCCAATTGTTTGTCTCGCCTTTTTCAAGAGTTTATGTTCAAAAATGGATTTTGCTTGTCAGGTGGCTGCGGCCTAATTGTTTGCCTTGCCTTCTTCAAGAGTTTGTGTTCACAAAAATTGATTTTTGTTGTCAGATTGGGGTGGCCCAATTGTTTGCCTTGCATTTTTCAAGAGTTTGTGTTCACAAAATGGATTTTGGTGGTCAGGTGGCTGTGGCCCATTTGTTTGCCTTGCCTTTTTAAAGAGTTTGTGTTCACAAGGATTTTGGTTGTCTAGCGGCTGCGGCCCAATTGTAGGCCTCGCCTTCTTCAAGAGCTTGTGTTCACATAATAGATTTTTGTTGTCAAGTGGCTGAGGTCCAATTGTTGCCTTGCCTTTTTTAAGAGTTTGTGTTCACAAAATGTATTTTGATTGTTAGGTGGCTGCCGCCCAATTGTTTGCCTTGCCTTCGTCAAGTGTTTGTGTTCACAAAAATGGATTTTTGTTGGCAAGTGGCTGCGGCCCAATTGTTTGTCTTGCCTTTTTCAGAGTTTTGTGTTCACAAAATGGATTTTGGTCATCAGGTGGCTGCGGCCCAATTGTTTCCCTCGCATTTTTGAAGAGTTTGTGTACACAAAATAGATTTTGTTTGTCAGGTGGCTGCGGCCCAATTGTTTGCCTCGCCTTTTTACGGAGTGTGTCTTCACAAAATGGATGTTGTTTGTTTCGTGGCTGCGGCCCAACTGTTGGCCTCACCTTCTTCAAGAGCTTGTGTTCACAAAATGGATTTTTGTTGTCAGGTGGCTGTGGCCCAATTATTTGCCTCGCCTTTTTAAGGAGTTTGTGTTCACAAAATGGATTTTGGTTGTCTGCTGGCTGTGGCCCAATTGGTGGCCTCGCCTTCTTCAAGAGCTTGTATTCACAAAATGGATTTTTGTTGTCAGGTGGCAACGGTCCAATTGTTTGGCTCGCCTTTTTCAAGAGTTTGTGTTCACAAAATGGATTTTGGTTGTCACGCGGCTGCGGCCCAATTGTTTGTCTCGCCTTTTTGAAGAGTTTGTGTTCACAAAATGGATTTTGGTTGTCAGGTGGCTGCGGCCCAATTGTTTGCCTCGCCTTTTTCAATAATTTGTGTTCACAAAATGGATTGTGGTTGTCTGGTGGCTGCGGTCCAATAGTTTGCCTCGCCTTTTTAAAGAGTTAGTGTTCACAAAATGGATTTTGATTGTCTTCTGGCTGCGGCCCAATTTTTGGCTCGCCTTTTTCAAAAGTTTGTGTTCAAAAAATGGATTTTGCTTGTCTGGTGGCTGCGGCCCAATTGTTTTGCCTCGCATTTTTAAAGAGTTTGTGTTTCACAAAATGGATTTCTGGTTGTCTGACCTGGCTGCGGCCACATTTTCAACAAAATGAATTTTGGTTGACGTGGCTGCTTTGCTGCCCAATTTTTGCCTCCCATTTTTTTAAAGTTAGTGTTCCACAAAGTTATGTTCACAGAAAATGAAATATCTTTGTGGTTTGATGTGGCTCTCTTGCTTGCCCCAATTGTTTTGCCTCTGCTGGCTGCGCTTGCTGCACACCTTTTTGAAGATTGTGTTCAGAAAATGATTTTATTTGTTGGCAATTGTTTTGCCCTCTCTTTTGAAGGCGTTTTTTTCAAAATTGACTTTGGTGAAAGGTGGTGCGGCCCAATTGTGTCACAAAACAAAATGAGAATTTGGGTTGTCAGTTGGCTTGTGCCAAAATGTGTTTGCCTTGTCAAGATGTAGTTTCACAAAATGATTTTGGTTGTCAGGTGGCTGCGGCCAAATTGTTTGCCCTCACCTTAATAAAGAAGTTTGTGTTCCCAAAATGGATTTGATTGTATAGGTGGCTGCGGCCAATTGATTGCCTGCCTTTTTAAAGAGTTTTGTCACAAAATTGATTCATTGTGTCTGGTGGCTGCGGACCAATGTTTGCCTTCATTTTTAATGTTCGTGTTCACAAAATGGTTTTTTTTGTTGTCAGGTTGCTGCGGTCCCAATTGTTTGTCTTGCCTTTTTAAAGAGTTTTTGTTCACAAAATGGATTTTGGTCAAACAGGTGGCTGTGGCCGAATTGTTTCCCTCGCATTTTGAAGAGTTTGTGTACAGAAAAATAGATTTTTGTTTGTCAGTGGCTCGCCACCCATCTTGTTGGTCAATTCAGAGCTTGTGTTCACTAAATGGATTTTGTTGTCAGGTGGTGTTATTGGCCTCATTGTTTGCCTCGCCTTTTTAAGGAGTTCAGTTTGTGTTCACAAAATGGATTTTGGTTGTCTGCTGGCTGCGGCCCAATTGGTGGCCTCGCCTTCTTCAAGAGCTGGTATTCACAGAATGGATTTTTGTTGACAGGTGGCAACGGTCCAATTGTTGGCTCGCCTTTTTCAAGAGTTTGTGTTCATAAAATGGATTTTGGTTGTCAGGCGGCTGCGGCCCAATTGTTTGTCTCGCCTTTTTCAAGAGTTTGTGTTCACAAAATGGATTTTGGTTGTCAGGTGGCTGCGGCCCAATTGTTTGCCTCGCCTTTTTCAATAATTTGTGTTCACAAAATGGATTGTATATGTCTGGTGGCTGCGGCACATTGTTTGCCTTGCCTTTTTCAAGAGTTTGTGTTCACAAAATGGATTTTGGTTGACACGCGGCTGCTTGCAGCCCAATTTTGTTGCCTCGCCGTTTTAAAGTGTTGTGTACAACAAAATGGATATTTGTTGTCAACTGTTAATAGCCCAATTTGTTGCCTTTGCCTTCTCAAGAGTTAGTGGTTCACAAAATGGATTTTTGTTGTCAGGTAGGGCTGCGGTCCAATTGTTGACTTGCCTGTTTTAAAGAGTTTGTGTCCCCAAAAATGGATTTTGGGTTGTCCAGGCGCTGCGGCCCAATTGTTGTCTCGCCTTTTTCAAGAGTTTATGTTCAAAAATGGATTTGCTTGTCAGGTGGCAGCGGCCTAATTGGTTTGCCTTGCCTTCTTCAAGAGTTTGTGTTTCACAAAAATTGATTTTTGTTGTCAGATTGGGGTGGCCCAATTGTTTGCCTTGGCATTTTTCAGAGTTTGTGTTCACAAAATGGATTTTGGTGGTCAGGTGGCTTGTGGCCCATTTGTTTGCCTTGCCTTTTTAAAGAGGTTTGTGTACACAAAGGATTTGGTTGTCTAGCGTCTGCGGCCGCCAATTGTAGGCCTCGCCTTCTTCAAGAGCTTGTGTTCACATAATAGATTTTTGTTGTCAAGTGGCTGATGTCCAATTGTTGCCTTGCCTTTTTTAAGAGTTTTTTGTTTCACAAAATGTATTTTGATATGTTAGGTGGCTGCCGCCCAATTGATTGCCTGCCTTCGTCAAGTGTTTTGTGTCACAAAAATGATTTTTGTTGGAAAGTGGCTGCGGCCCAATTTGTTTGTCTGCCTTTTTCAAGAGTTTTTGTTCACAAATGGATTTTGTGTCATCAGGTGGCTGCGCCCAATTGTTTTCCCTCCGCATTTTTTGAAGAGTTTTGTGTACACAAAAATGATTTTGTTTTGTCAGGTGGCTGCTGCCCAAATTGTTTGCCTCGCTTTTTAACGGAGTGTGTCTTCACAAAATGGATGTTGTATTGTTTCGTGGCTGCGTCCCAACTGTGGCCTAACCTTCTTCAAAGAGCTTGTTGTTCACAAAATGGATTTTTGTTTGTCAGGTGGCTGTGGGCCCCAATTATTTGCCTCGCCTTTTCTTAAGCATTTTGTTGTTCACAAAATGGATTTTGTTGTCTGCTGGCTGTGCCCATTGGTGCCTCGCCCTTCTTCAAGAGCTTGTATTCACAAAATGGATTTTTGTTGTTCAGTGGGCACGTCCAATGGTTGGCTCGCCTTTTTCAAAGAGTTTGGTGTTTCACAAAATGGAAATTTTGGTTTGTCACTCGGACTGCGGCCCAATTGTTTTGTCTCGCCTTTTTGAAGAGTTTAGTGTTCACAAAAGGATTTTGGTTGTCAGGTGGCTGCGCCTCAAATTGTTTGCCTCGCCTTTTTCAATAATTTTGTCACAAAAATGGATTGTGGTTGTCTGGTGGCTGCGGTCCAATAGTTTTTGCCTCGCCTTTTAAAGAGTTAGTGTTCACAAAATGGATTTTATTGTCTTCTGGCTGCGGCCCAATTTTTTGGCTCGCCTTTTCCAAAAGTTTGTGTTCAAAAATGGATTTTCTTGTCCAGGTGGCTGCGGCCCAATTGTTGCCTCGCATTTTTTAAAGAGTTTTGTGTTTCACAAAATGGATTCTGGTTGTCTGCTGGGCTGACGGCCCATTTGTTTGGTCCTTGCCTTTTTCAAAAGTTTTTCCCTTCCCAACATGAATTTTGGTTGTCCACGTGGCCTAGCCCTTCTGCCCAATAGTTTGCCTCGCCATTTTTTTAAAGTTAGTGTTCACCAAATGAAATTTTGGTTGTCAGATGGCTGCTTGCTGCCCAATTGTTTGCCTCGCCTTTTTTTTAAAAAAGTATTGTTCAAAAAATGAATTTTGGTTCATCCAGTGGCTGCTTGCTGCCCAATTTGTTTGCCTCAACAATTTTAAAAAAATGTTTGTTTGAAAAAGAATTTGGTTGTCAGATCTGCTTGCAGCCCACTTGCTTGCCACACCTTTTGAAGATTTTGATGTATCAGAAAATAATTTTAGTCGTCATGTGGCTATGGCCCAATAGTTGCCTCATCTTTTTAAGCTTTTTTATAAAACAAAAATGGACTTTGGTGAAAGGTGGCTGCGGCCCATGTTTTTGCATCACCTTTTTGAAGAGTTGTGTTCACAAAATGAATTTTGGTTGTCAGTTGGCTGTGGCCAAATTGTTTGCCCTTGCCTTTTTCAAGATGTAGTGTTCACAAAATGTATTTATGGTTGTCAGGTGGCTGCAGCCCAATTGTTTGCCTCGCCTTTTTCAAGAATTTGTGTTCACAAAATGGATTTTGTTGGCCAGGTGGCTGCGGCCCAATTGATTGCCTTCCTTTTAAAGAGTTTGGTGTTCACAAAATTGAATCTTGTGTCTGGTGCTTGCGGACCAATTGTTTGCCTTGCATTTTTCAAGAGTTCGTGTTCATTGGAAAATGGATTTTGGTTGTCAGGTGGCTGCGTCCCAATTGTTTGCCTCGCCTTTTTAAAGAGTTTGTGTTCACAAAATGGATTTTGGTCAACAGGTGGCTGTGGCCGAATTGTTTTCCCTCGCATTTTTTGAATAAAAGAGTTTTTGTGTACAGAAAATAGATTTTTGTTTGTCAGGTGGCTGCGCCCAACTGTTTGGTCTCACCTTCTTCAAGAGATTGTGTTCACAAAATGGATTTTGGTTGTCTGCTGGCTGCGGCCCAATTGGTGGCCTCGCCTTCTTCAAGAGCTGGTATTCACAGAATGGATTTTTGTTGACAGGTGGCAACGGTCCAATTGTTGGCTCGCCTTTTTCAAGAGTTTTTGTTCATAAAATGGATTTTGTTGTCAGAGCGGCTGCGGCCCAATAGTTTGTCTCGCCTTTTTCAAGTGTTTGTGTTCACAAAATGGATTTTGGTTTGGTCAGGTGGCTGCGGCCCAATTGTTTTCTCGCCCTTTTTTCAATAATTTTTGTTCACAAAATGGATTGTATATGTCTGGTGGCTGCGGCACATTGTTTGCCTTGCCTTTTTCAAGAGTTTGTGTTCACAAAATGGATTTTGGTTGTCAGGTGGCTGTGGCCCAATTGTTTGCCTCGTTTTTTTTTCAAGAGTCGTGGTTTCACAAAATGGATTTAAGGTTGTCAGGTGCTGCTGCCCCAATCGTTTGCCTCGCCTTTGTTAAAAAAAAGTTTGTGTTCACAAAATGAATTTTGGCTGTGAGGTGGCTGCTTGCTGCCCAATTGTTTGCATGCCTTTTTTAAGAAAAGTTTTTCTTCACAAAATGAATTTTGGTTGTCACGTGGCTGCTTGCTGCCCAATTGTTTGCCTCGCCTTTTTTTTAAAGTTAGTGTTCACCAAATGAATTTTGGTTGTCAGATGGTTGCTTGCTGCCCAATTGTTTGCCTCCCTTTTTAAAAAAAGTATGTGTCAAAAATGATTTGGACAACAAGTGCTGCTTCTGCCCAATTGTTTGCCTCAACATTTTAAATAAATTTTTGTTTTGACAAAATGAATTTTGGTTTGTCAGATGGCCCCCCCCCCCCCCCTTTTTTTTTTATTGTGGGGGCATGCACCCACTGCTTGCCACACCTTTTGTGAAGAGTTTTGTGTTCAGAAAATAATTTAGTTGTCAGGTGGCTATGGCCCAATTGTTTGCCTCATCTTTTTTGAAGCGTTTTTTATACAAAAAGACTTTGGTGTTGAAAGTGGCTGCCTGCCCAATTGTTGCATCACCTTTTGAAGAGTTGGTGTTCACAAAATTGAAATTTTGGTTGTCAGTTGGCTGGGGCCCAAATTGTTTGCCTTGCCTTTTTCAAGAGGTAGTGTTCACAAAATGTATTTTGGTTGTCAGGTGGCCAGCAGCCAATTGTTTTGCCTCGCCTTTTTCAAGAATTTTGTTTCACAAAATGGATTTTGTTTGGCCAGCGTGGCTGCGGCCCAATTGATTGCCTTGCCTTTTTTAAAGATTTGTGTCACAAAATTGATTCTTGTTGTCTGGGGGTGAGCTGCGGACCAAGTTGTTTGCCTTGCATTTTTTCAAGAGTTCGTGTTCCACAAATGGATTTTTGGTTGTCAGGTGGCTGCGTCCCAATTTGTTTCGCCACGCCTTTTTATATAGTTTGTGTTGACAAAATATGTATTTTTGGTTTGTCAGATGTTGCGGCCCAATTGTTTACCTCGCTCTTATTTCAGAGTTTTGATCACTAATTGGATTTTTGCTTGTCAGGTGGCTGCAGCCCAATTGTTTTGCCACGCCTTTTTAAAGAGTTAGTGTTCACAAAAATGGATTTTGTCGTCAGTGGTTTGTGGCCCCAATTGTTTTTTCCTCGCCTTTTTGAGAAGAGTTTGTGTACACAAAATGATTTTGTTTTGTCAGTGCTGCGGCCCAATTATTTGCCTGCCGTTTTTAAAGTTGTTTGTGTACACAAATGGGGATATTGTTTCAACGGTATAGCCCAATTGTTGGCCCTTGGGGGGGGCGCCTTT